>JAOBAT010093971.1:0-33701 GCA_026413305.1 Hydrozoanthus tunicans | reverse complement strand
GGTACCATTTGTTTTCCACTTTCCTCTGACAACTTTTACTCCACTTCTCCTGGTACCAATTGTTTTCCACTTTCCTCCAACATCTTTTCTGCACTTCTCCCAGTACAAATTGTTTTCCACTTTCCTCTGACAAATTTTACTGCATTTCTCTTGGTACAATTGGTTTTCCACTTCCCTCCAACAACATTTACTGCATACTTTTCTGGTACCATTTGTTTTCTACTTCGATGCTACAACTTTTACTGCATACTTCTCCTGGTATCATTTGTTTCAACTTCCCTCCAACAACTTTTACTGCACTTTTCCTGGTACCTTTTGTTTTCTTTTTTTGACTGTTTCCTGCTGCTGTCTTTACTCCTTCCTGGTGATGTGTATTGTTTTTTATTTCTTTTGATACCACTTGAAATTTATTGCTACTCTTAATGCACTTTTCTTGTCTCTGCTTCCTCTTCTACAATTATTTTGTACTCTACCATCTCTGCTGCCACTTGCCCTAAAATTCTTTTACTGCCAACTACTTTTAATTCTTTTTGCTATTATTGCTATTACAAACTATTTTTTCATCTAAATATAGCTCAATAGACAGCATTTCTAAGTTATTACCTCTGCTCAACAGTCCATTCAGACCACTGGCTTGTGTTGAAGTTGTATTCGAACAGGTCATTTTTGTTCCTTAGATTAGAATTGGAGAACAAATCACCTGAAATTGGAAACAAAAAAATATTTAAATGAAGTATAAACTAAAACATTCTATCACCACTGG
The DNA here is from genome assembly GCA_026413305.1 of Hydrozoanthus tunicans. Lineage (NCBI taxonomy): Eukaryota > Metazoa > Cnidaria > Anthozoa > Zoantharia > Hydrozoanthidae > Hydrozoanthus > Hydrozoanthus tunicans. The sequence continues at coordinate 32,938 of JAOBAT010093971.1, read as the reverse complement.
GAATGAGATTTAAGAAGGAATTTATACCAAGGTTGGAACAAGGCTAGAAAAGTCAATCAGAAATATACTTGATGGGTTGATGTTTTAAATGATACCACAAGTTAAATTTGACCAATGCAAGTTTGATAACCATCATTAACTGCCCTCTTGGAATGCTTCAAGATTTTTTTATTTTTTCTAACAGTTTTGCCTGGAGAACAGGCAATAGGACTTGAGATGCCCTTTGAGGCCTGCCACCCGGCTGGGTGCTACAGTTTAACTGTATGCAAGATGTGGTGGTGTAACCATTCAATGCAGATGTCAGAGCAAATTAAAGGCAGCACCTTCTCCTCGGTTTTAAGACCCTGGATGAAGTCTGGCACCGGGAATCAAACCCGGACCTCCCGCACGACAGACTGGCGCCTTAAAAACTGACCAAAGATTGGTTCTTACAGAAAATAGCATATAAATGGACTCACTGGTTGAGGATTATTTACTCTAATGTCATGATTAGCCATGGGGCTAAAAAAATCACAGATACAACTTAACTTCCAAGGGATAATTTACAGTACTAGGCCTCAAGGACCATCCTGTAGATCACTTTTAGTGACATATGTATTCTCAATAGAGATTTATTATTATTTATTATTATTATTATTTTAATAACTGACTGATTCATTCGAATTCTACATGTTATATTTATATTACAATATTGTGAGAAACCCTTTTACATCTACAACTACTGATTAATAAATCATAATTTATAAATAAATCAAAGATAAGGCATACATAACCATTATTAGAAAGAAAACAGAAACTACCAAAATTTGAAGAGTCTAGTGCAAAAACGACATATAGTAAGTGACTTTGTATGAAATGATAAATTCTCCCAATGATTATGAAAATCGTGATAATAGGGAAAACGTAGGGAGAAATGACAATACTATTAAAAGTCATTTATGTTGTTTTTGCACTAGCTACAGAACTAGACCCTTCAAATTATGAATTTAAGGGATTAAGAATAACAAGAGCATGTAACAAGGTTGACAAAAAGTGGTTCGTTTCACTATTAAAGTCGTTTGCTATGACACACAAAATTCTTACCAGTGTATCCTCCAAACACAAACATACTGTTTTGAAATACAACTGCTGAGTGATGATATCGAGGTGCTGGGGGTGTACCCTTTGTGACTGCTCTGCAAAGCAACAAAAAGCAGTTAGTGATCATTTATGTGAACATTTGAGATTAGCTTGAATTACAAAGAGCTTTTGAGAGTGTGACCGAGTGAAAGTAAGTGTTGTCAGTCGTTCTGTAAAATAATATTAGATTGTGGTAAAATACAAATTATATAAAATAAAATAAAAAAGGAAGAAGCGGCCATGTCAGTGGATCCTACACAAAAACTTAATTGAAGCTAAAAAGCAAACTCCTTTCTTGAGCCTAAGTCGCTCATAGGGTTGGTGCTTATCTCCGGTTTCTGTAGTGTTAAGTGGAGGAGAGTCTTTGACTCCCCCTGGACAGGTAACTAATTTATCACAGTTTGGCCCCCAGAAGAACTGATACTCATTTTTACAGCTGAGCCAACTAAAACAAAGTTAAGTAAAGTGTCTTGTTCAAGGACACAGCACAGTGATCTGACCGGTGTTTGACTCATAACCCTACAACTACGAGTCGAACTTGCTTCTATCAGCTGTAGCCCTTATTCATATTCTACAGATCTCTTGATTATTCTAGCTGAAGGGACAGATTTATTATAAATTCTAAAATCAAGTATTTAAACTTTAAAACTTTTGTTAATACCAACCTACTCCAAGAACAGTCCTTCACATCAAATCTAAGCATGTCATTCAGCATCCTTTTTCTGAGTGAGCAATAAAAAAAAGAATTAGAGTACAGTGTACAGTTCTTTATTGTGGAAAAACAAAAGTACAAACATTGCGTCACTGTCTGCAGATAAACACTAGCAAATTATAGAAAGCTTAAATTTTTTTGCAGATAAAATAATCATATTCTTCTTTCCTCTCATTTTCCAGCATCATTTTGTCTTGAACTAATGCAGTTCTCGGAGAACATGTTTCAGCTCTTGGAAGCCATCTTAGAAAGGCAGATTTCTCAAGAGCCAAAATTTGTGTGAATTCATCTTTCATTTTATTTTTTCATGTTGATAATTAAGAAATTAAACAAAAAATGAAAAATTTTAGACACTTTAAAATACTTTACCCATTGTCTCCTCCAAAGACATAAAGAGCATCATTCCAAGCAACTAGAGTGTGCTTACTTCTCCTATGAATTTAAAACAAAGTAAAAAATCCTATTGATATGGAAAAGTTAACATATCCTAGAGTTGCATATTAATGCTTCTTTATATTCAAAGTTTGTGGTTGGCTGAGTTGCATAATTTATATAAGGGCTCAGAGTACATTGCATAGAAGACCTACTATGATTGGTTGCAAAACTAAGTAAATAAAATTAATTAATGTTTGGGCTTCTTACATGTATAAGAGTCACTCTTACATACACAATTTACTCAATTCAAGGAAAGTATAACTCTGCTCAACTAATTGAGGTAGGAGCTTTTTCAAAATAATAAAGTCAAGTGAAGTTGTTCTTTACTGTTGTTTTTGTTCAGAAACATATTAATCAATTTATTCAGGGCTCGAAATGTAACAGCTGGTCAACGAACAATGTCCAGTCAGAATCGAGCATTGTCTGGACAAATCTGTCGATTACACCGCCGCCTGGTTACTGTAACCCAGTTGGTAAGGCGCCAGTCTGTCGTGCGGAAGGCCCGGGTTCGATTCCCGATGCCGAACATTCACTCAGGGTTTTAAAACAACTGAGGAGAAGGTGCTGCCTTTGCTCTAACATCTGCAAACGGTTAGACCTTCAGGTCTTCTCAGATAAGGACGTTAAACCTTAGGTCCCGGGTGGCAGGCCTCGAGTCCTATTGTCTGTTCTCACGTGACTCCTTGAGTCAAAATGTTATAAAACAAAACAAAACAGAACAAAACAAAAGTATCTATTTCAAGTGTGTTTTCAGCTCATTTTCTCATGACTACATTCTAAAGCTTGTGTGTGTTTGAACAAACTTCAATGACTACCAAACACATTAATTTTAGACTTCACCTTGCACCAACAAACTCATCACATTCTGGCATCCGTTTCCAGCGGTTGACAGGTTCATAGGGCCCAAAATCAAGTGTAAATGTATCAATGACTTCAGTGTCTCCAAGTTGAAACTGGTAATGCTGTGATCTGCTGGGCCATGATTGGGCCATATTGATACCAGGAGTCCTAACCGTCAACTGCAGTGAAAGGGTTTGTACTCTACAGTCCCTTTAGAATTCATCATATATACAATTATTATTTTTGAGAAAAAAAACACTCTTTCCAACTTAATTCTTGACTGTATGATTATTAATTTTCGAAATTTGTCTTTTATTCTCTTGTTGTGTCACTTCCACTTTTGAAAATTATTAGCAATAAATAATTCTAGCAAGTAAAATGCAGACTACATTTTTCAACTGTTTACAGAGTCTTAAATCTATGTGGGTATGCACAATACAAGAGACACCTTTTTTTTAAATAGTGACAAACAATGCATGGTTCGTATGAGTGGAAATCATTGAAAAATTTAAATAATCATACAGAAAAATACTAATTAGTAATTATATCATTCCAGACTACTCAACCATAATGGACGAAAAGAAAGCTGAGCTATCTCATTGAAACAGCTGAGTCCTTTACTGTAATAGTAAACGTAATAATTGGTCTTCCTGACTGAAAAAGTAGTTAACTTGCAAGTGCTTTAAAACTAATATACAGTCTGTGTATTTAAAGTAGGAACTACTAACACGAAAACAGAATTTGTGTTACATACCTTCAGTTGTGGCAGTTGTTTCACAGCTGCGACAAGATACAATCGTCATTTGACCATACATTAAGCGTCACATTGCTTAGCTTAGGTCCAACCCAACTACGAACTATCAGTGAGACAGAGACAGTTTATAATGGACTGTTAACAGTTTTCTCTTCTGTATTTAGGCAGAAGAGTCAAATGAGCTCAAGTTAGAAATGATGTTAACAGCGAGGAAGAATGGGGCCGAGTGGAGAACGCGTTAATTGATTGGACAATGACAAAATCTTAGCCAATCAGCGCTCTTTATTCGAGTCTTCTTGGTTTCAGGCACCCGCCATTTTGTGATTTGAAAGTGTTTTTCTCGAAAGAAAACACTTAGAATGTCCAAAAGAAAAGTGGCATTTGCGGACGAGAGGGAGGAAAAGCTGTTTGAAAAAGACGAGAATGAGAGTGCAAGAACATTTAAGGTGAAGCATTCGCTTGATAGCGACGAAGAGGACGAAGGCGCGCAAAACGTAGAAAAACGTTATGACGTTCTGGAAGAGGACGATATCGAGGGTCAGGAAGACGCTACGATATTTCTCGATGGCGAGATAAAAATAACTCCTTTCAATTTGAAAGAAGAGATGGAAGATGGTTACTTCGATTCGGAAGGAAATTACTTCGAGAAGAAAGAGGGGGTCATTAGGGACGAGTGGTTGGACTCGGTGGACTGGGTAAAGATAAAAAAACTTGGTGACAGTCAACTTGCAGCCGCTGAGGAGATGGATCAAGATCTTGATAATACTGCAAGTTTCAATAAAAAGGAAATTTTAAGTCAAATGATTGAGATTGTGGAACCGGGAGAAACGGTGTTAAAAGCTTTAAAAAGGCTCGGAGGGGGGAAAGATGGGGCGAAGAAATCGTCGGCAAGTGCACGATGGAAGACCAAACGTCAGAAACATGAAAAAGAGGAGGACATTGACCGGTTTGCTAAAGACAAACAACAGCTGCTAAAACTAACAGGTCTTGCAGATGAGCTATTACAGGATGGCGATTTCAGTATTTATCAAGACACATACGAGAAGCTTGCTCATAAACTCAAACTGGAAGGAGAGAAACGCCAGGAGACAGAAGAGGATGCTGCTTTGGAGGTTGCTTTTAGAACAAGTGTAGGTGACGACACAGAAGAGCTCGTATCTAGCACTCCTGAGACAAATGTGAAACCTTCTTCAACAACAGATGATCAGGTCTACTGGGAATATAAATGGGAAAACTCATCGAAAGCAGAAGTGTTTGGACCATTTTCATCTACAGATATGTTAAGCTGGCAGGAGCAAGATTATTTTAAGGAGGGTGTGTGGGTGCGCAAGATCTCAGAAGGGGACAGCCCCTTTTACAATTCGAAGCGAATTGATTTTGAGTTGTACACTTGAGACAAAGAGCTTCTGTATGCAAATGGAGACAAAGAAGGCCGACACCGTTTTAGTGTTATCACATTCAACTGTAGCAGTTTTTTTATCTTGAATGAAAGGGGCCTCCCTCGAGTTAAACTATTGCAGCTGAACTTACAGTATAGCACTTGATGAGAAAAGAAGTCTGAAGAAGTCACCTACACAATTTCAACATGTAAAATGCGTAATGTGTAAAATATGAAGAAAAATGATTCAGTGATTGATGTACAATTTTGATTTGACGAGTCCAAGGACAAGCGATGTTCCAAGTAGAGTAGATGTGTTAGCAATTCCCCTCAAAGTGTTTAGCCAGAATAAACAAAAACTAAAAACTGATTCATTAGCCATCTTCATGTTAGGGATGGACAAATCATCTGGGCAAACAAGTTGTTTGATAGTTTGTTCATCTTGGTGTTAAAGGGACATGTCTTGCGTTGGCTGTCATAGATTGAAGGGTCTAGTGCAAAAACAATGCAAGTGACTTTATATGAAATGCTCATATCTCCCAAGAGTTATAGATGACAGGGATAATATAAGGAGAGATGTTAACTTCATGAGAAGTCGTTTCCGTCATTTTTGCACTAGATCCTTCAATTGACATCTTTCTTACGTACAGCTGACATGAACATCTAAATTTTGCAATATCCAATTGGCATTCTCCTTCCTTGATACAAGGACTTGTTTGACACTTTGTTCAACATATGTGAATTTAAGACAGCCTTTGGTCTATTTGCCCTTTGTAGCATTTAAGTCATCTATGAAAAATTGTCTGAAAAGATGAAAAAACAGACAGACAACTTCAGATGACTTCATCATCCAGTATCGTGTTCACCTCATTTTCACACTCAAATGACTTGTTCGTCCTCTAATGTGTAAAGGGCTATTGTGTGTACATGTGGGTGTACGAGACAATTCATTGCACATGAAACAAGTATTTTAACTACTTACATTTTTATTTATGCTGGGGTGGAAACTTAGGGAAACTGTTAAAATATGAAATTAATTTGAAAGGAATGAAGTGACAAGGCTTAGTTGACATGCTTTTCTTTCCAAATATTCCCTGCAAAAAGGACTTGTGCATCAATATTGACAAATTGTTCAACTAAATTTGTGACTTGTCACAAAGATGTGCATTGGGGTTGTTGGACATGTAGGTAAATAAAACTGGATGCAACTTACTTGTATTGTACTGCACAGCCACTCTGATGTACATAGCCAGATTTCCAGTATTTTTACCTGGTTGAGTAATTACCTCATTATTTGAACAGCTTGAATAAACAAGATGAAATATTTAAAGTTTTGACATCCAGCCCAAACACTTTCATAAGTAATATATAGCGAGCTAATTGCCCTTGCAGTCATGGACTGAATTGCGAAGAACACAGCTCAACTTGAGCCGAAAACATGTAAACCGTGCAAAAACAACGGAGACGGACACACACACAGTTGCTGCCACTATAAAGTCCATGTACAGTATGACCTCGGAGCACAGCTCCACAGCCAGATAGAATTACCTAGCTGAGTGTTGGTTTTGTTGAGGGAGGAAAACCAGAGATTTTTGTTAAAAACTCTTGGAGTCAGATCAGCAAACCTTAGCCCACTTGTGGAACCAAGGATTTGATCCCAGGTCCACAGAGGTGGGAAGCACAAGTGCTAAAACTGCTTGGCCATCCCGACTCCCCTAGATAACATTAAGAGGTGCACCAAAAAGGGAAGCTGTTCTTGTTGGGTCAGTGCATTTTAATGCTGAGCCAGTAAGCAGTGGTATTTGATGTTGTGGTTAAACAAAAAAAGTGACAAACAAGAAACCCAACCCAACAGATTTACCAATCACAGTACTTACAGACCAGTACTATTGTATGGGCCCCAGACAGTAACATACAATACACTCTGGCGACAAGATCAAACGAGAGATCAGCCTCTCTTCCCCAGGCCTCGGGGGGGGGCAGGGGGTACTCCAATATAGTTTGGGTGGGGGTGTGCTGCAGGGTTTGCGAAAGTCCTACCCTTTACTAGAGTAAATTCTGCAAAGTTTGTGACCCTATACCAGAGTACCCGATGTAAATCCCAACACTAAAATAAGATTTGTTCACACTTTGTGTCATAGAAAAGCAAAAACATCTGACTCGATATAAAACCTGGGTATAAAGTGCTCAAGTGTTCTGGATTTCAATGTTTTATTATTCTGCTTGGCGATCCTGTTAGACGTGACCCTATTCTAGACCAAATTTCTATGGTTACTACACCCTATCCCAGAGTAAATGGCTTGAAAACCAAACCCTTTTGCAGCAGCACATACCCATATATAACATATATATACACGAGAGTACCCCCTGGGCCTCTGTTAAATAAAATGGTAACAAACATCAAGAGATAATACAATATCTGTTCTAAACCATTATATTGTGACTTTAACTTTATTGAACTAACAGCAGCAAACATCAATGAGACCTTTTTTCATTCCATTATAATTTGTTTTCAATAAAACTGGGTAAAATAACTTCTAGTTTAAAAGTCTTAAACCTATAGGACAAACACCCTTCCTACCTTCCCCCCAGTTTAACATTAAAATCTCTAAAACTTATCAGTTGAAAGCTTTTCTAAATAAATACATTTTCACTAATTCAAAGGTTTGCCTTGTAACATTCAAGATTGGTAGTAGAAAGTTAATGGAGGAATCTTTGCATTACTAGGCATGTAAATTGCTAATCTGCTGAAAATTTCTTTGAGAAAACAATTGACTTTTAAAATACATTGCTACTCACTTAACAGAATGACTCACAAAACTAAAACTTAAGGTCTATCTAACTTTCTACATTCAATTAATGTTGTTTAAGTAAAGTTAACTACCACAATGTAGAGAAAATGCTAACAAAACTAATGTACATTTATATACTAATATTAAATAACTATTTTTAGGCCACAGTTTTTTAATTTGTAGTTTTATGGATCCCACAGACTCTTATTTTGTCATTTTTGAAAGAATTTTTGTTTGGACTGTTTTTTATCTAAGCGACTGACTTTTTAAACAAAAGTTTTTAACTATTGTTTTGATAATTTTCGACCTTGACTGTCTGTTTTTTTAAGGTTTCTGGGTTGAAATAAAATATTGCTTTGATATTGTTTTGATCATTTTCGACCTTGACTGTCTGTTTTTTTAAGGTTTCTGGGTTGAAATAAAATATTGTCAACATTGATCAGGAAAGCTGAAAATAAATCAATTCTTTGTTGGATCTTAAAACTAAAAATAATATCAGCAAACTGTGCAGAGTTTTTTTTTATTTTGCCTAACCATCCTAAAATTTTAGTAATGAGATCTGGTAAACTTAAAACGAAAAAATTGTGGCCTTATCATATAATAATATGAAATTTATATTGTAGAAAGATCTTGAGTCTTGTGTGTGTGTCTGAGTGTGTAAAAACTCCAGATAACGATCTGAACCACTGCTAACACCATTGGGATTAGGCACAGCATCTTAAACATGATGTCTTCAATCTCCAGATGGTGAGCTGCAAAACAAAGGTACATAGAAAATATTGAGCTTACTTCTTTAAATCTTTCTGTAAAAAAAAACATCCCACTAAAATGGGAAACTGTCATCAAGATCATCTGAATCCAGTTGTACAATAAAAACCCAGACTCATTCAGTTACCTTTTAATATCTAGCAGAAAGAATTATCGTTATTTCGATTTTTTTACAAGACTTTGTGTGTTTAAAATCTGTTTTCTAATCATGCTTGTTTGCTGAACAAGTTGCCATGGATATTTATTTTTGTAATTACCCATGTGGAATTTCAAACGGAGGGCAAATTATTACTCAGGCTTCCTGTGGAAAAGCCCAAGTATCAAAATGCAGTTCATCCACGAAACTAACTTTCCGAAAAGTCAGTTCCCGCACATCTGCAAAATCTCGAGATTTCTGCTTCTGGTGCAATCATCGCAAAGTGACTCGGGCAATTTTGGAAAAAGTTGAAAACACTTGTGAAATTAATCCTTAATAATTCTACTCGGCCCCGTTTGGTTACCTATATTAAGCACATGTATATACCCTCTTATTGTTATGGTTTATTTATATACATTACATCAGTACTTGTTCTTTGAACTTAATCAACTCTACCCCATTTTGTAAGAAATGTATATTTTTTAGTCTTAACTTTTTTACTTCTTTTCACAAAATTTTATTTTGAGAAATGATACCACAAAGTACAAAAACCTAGAGCCACATCTGATTATTTTCTTGATGGAATACCACACAAAGTTAATTGCAACAACAAGAGACAAACCACTCCTTAAGGAAAATCATATAAAAATTATTTACATACAGTACCCTCATGGATGATGTAACAATTATAAATTTTACATCAAGACTGGCCGGCGAGAGAGCTTTCAAATGGAACACCAATTCTATTATTAGAGACTTTCGAACTCGACGAAACTATGACGTTACTATGAGTTTTCCCATTTGTCATATGCACATGCAGAAAGTTTGAAAAAATCACACCATCTCATTGTGTTGCCAAAGTCTTGTAGTCCACGCACCAAGATATTTTGCAAATCTTGTTGTACACAAGATGACCATGACAAGATTTTGGATACACAATGAGTGATTTCTTCACACACAAACAGTATGACATACGGGAAAGACTTATACTCATATTTATTGTCAAATCTAAAGGTTTATATTATTATTAACCCCTATCATGCTAAATCGGTTTCACATAAACTAAAAAATGTTATAACTTTAAACCACTGTTTGAAAACCTACAAAGTGACCACTCATTTTCTTTGTCTTTACAAGTGGATTCTGAAAATGTTGATTACACTGTATTTCAACAAATTCTGAAGTTTGTAGTTTTGGATTAATTGTGGAAAAAAATAGTGAATGAGAACTGTACATCTTGTATATTCTCATACCTGCTGCTTCAGGAACAGTTTTGTGATACTGAGTTGAACTCTAAAATAAAAAGAGATGTTGTAGATACAGTAAGAAACATTTTAAAATACCTTGACATGAAATTGTTTAATACCTTACTAGATAGACCTTGCTAAAAAAAGGAATAGCAGTGAAAAATTAGTGTTGAAATCGTGTATGGTTCTAGAGATATTAGCTTATGATTACCATTTAATAAAATATATATAAAAAGCTTAAAGGTTGAAAGTTGACTTTAAAAAGTTTAAAAACCAAACGTTTTCGACAATATGTTATAAAAATAATCTTCAGGGCCCGGTTTTACGAAGCCTGGATGAGCTAGCTGCCGGATAAGTGTCTTTCAAGCCTTTAAATATTTTAACTTTTGTTAGCAAACTCATGTCAAAAAGTTGGCATTAATTTTTTAAAGTTTTCAATTTATGACATTACTTGTTGGACAGGCAAACTTTCACCCATCTTGGTAGCCATCGCTCCCACCCTTCCCCATTCTCCCTACAGACCTGATATCACGAACCATTTAATTGTAATAATTTTATAATAAAATAACAATTTTTATCCAGGAAGCCCACTCGCATAAACGATTTTCAGTGCAGGGATCCTGTTGTTTGGAAACAAAAACCTGCATTTGTTCATCAACATTGACAGTGAAACCTTGGTTCATTCACAGCTCACCTGTTTATACCCATATCGTGATAGAATGTTGATTACAAGCATAGGAGCTATGGACTGTGCTGGCTTGGTAAACAGGGCATTGGTTGCAAAAATCATTGAAGATATGGGAAGTCTATGGAAAAATAAAACATTAAACTACTTCAACCTGCAACGTATCACACAATAGTTTCTTATCTTTGTTAATAAATGTATTTGTCTATATTTCTGAGATCTATGTGTAGCAAATGATATTGCCATGATTATGGTTACACATGTATGGTTTTCTTTAGAATGTATTTTCAATTTCTGTGTTACCATCTTTCAGATAAAAACATTAGTTTTATGGATAACAAACAATCTTAGTTTACATGGGCTCTTAGAGGTGAAAGCTAGGCTCTCTGAGATAGAAGCTACATCTTCTTAAATTAATATTGTTAAAACTAGTCAAACTTGAGCACCCACAAAACTTTTCAGCCAGCCATAATTTATAAAATTGTTTTACAACTAAGTGCTCACTTTCTCTTGTGCTTGTCCTTATCTGCATCAATGATATCTGAAACTGACAAGTTGAACAGAGAAAAAGTGGCATCTGGAAGACTCCTGAAGTAAGTATAAAGAAAACAAGGTTAACTCCAGTATACAAACAACATAGTTTATTTCTATATAATTATTATAGTAATAAATCATTCGATTTTCAACTATTTTGAAGTCTATAAATCATTTTTTGGACTATCTCTATATGTCTTTCTATCTGTCTGTCTTTCTGTATGACAATCTGTCTGTCTGTCTGTCTACCTGTCAGTCAGTCTGTCTGTCTGTTTACTTTACCTTCCCCAAAGCAGTACCTGTTGCATGTTAATTATTTTCAATTGGTAAATTCTCCCATTATGGGTCCAATTTATACTCTAGTTCTTTTCTTTTAACAAATTATTTTGGGAGAATTTTACTTTTCATATCCAGCAGTTTCATAAACTCTGATTTTCTCTTTACAGTATGAAGTGTTTCATTTTGTAAAGGTTAGAAGTTAGAAGTTGATAACTGGTGGGGACTGAAAGGGCTACATGTACAGTACACTGTACTACTGTACACCAAATTTTAAGGCTTTTTAAATTTTTCATTTAAAACAAATTTATTATTATTTTTAAGGAACATTTAATAATGTCACAACGTCATTGTGTTTGTTAAAGAAAAATACCAGAATGAGCTCAGTAGTGATAAGAAATACAGTATTCCAAAGAATATAAACCCTTGGGCAAATGACATAATTCTTGAGGGTCTCAGGGGTACTGTATGTTATACTGTACCTTGGTTTTCAAGGTATACTAGTATTGTACACAGGATCCCAACTGTGGGATAAAGTCTTACTCTCATATACATAGACAACAGAGTAGGGAGGCAGGGGGGCTGAACCCTCCCCCCACCCCCTCCTTCTACCCGCAAACAAAAAATAATATTACTTGCACAGCATAAGAAATAAAAGGGCACTTTGGGAAATTATTTTGTGAAGGACTTTGAATAGCAGAAAACTCCACCGCCTCTCACAAAGTAGAGCAGAGCATGATAAAATGGAGACCTGAGTTGGATTTGGCAACACACCCCTCTCCCACTTGCAAGATTTTAGTGTTATTTGAGTTGCCTGTGTGTTTATAACATGTGGGATTCACAGTTTGTGGTGGGGTAAATAGTTTATGAGTTGCCTGTGTATAGAAAGTCTGTTACACTACAGGTAATCCAGTTTATTTTTCTGAAACATCTTTTTGCAGTTTGTTCAAGAAACTTTAACACTGGCAAAACAAACCATAAACCAGTATTTCAGGTCAAATAAAATGACTAACTGTGGGTTTCTTTTTTTAAAAAAACTTCTTAATCCTAAAACACTTACTTGTCAATCAGAAAGAAGAGACACAACAGCCAATAAAATTCTTTTCCAGCAAGAAACACTAACAATGCAAAAAAGAACTGAAAGAAAAGGAGAAATGTATTTTTTTTTGAGTGATCAACATTAACTGTCAAAAAAGAAAACAATATTATTATGTGCATCAGTAAAAAAATATGTCAGGAAAATGTGTGATCAGGTGACTGACCTTTATAAAGAAAGACATCATAATTAATCTGTAAGATCCCACTGTTGACAATAGAGGACTTATTGCAAGCACGATAACCTGTTAGAAATGCAGATGTACAGCAAATTAGTTTTGTATAGGAAATAAAACAACTTCCAGTTCAATTTGGAATTAATTATTAGCATGAGTGACTTTTTTTAGAAAGTATCAAAATTGCAAGAGGGTGAATACAATTTTGCAATCATTGAACAGCTTTGTCCTTGATGTACTCTACAAAAAAATATATTATTTTTATGCTTACTCTCTCTCTCTTACTCCCTCACTAATAAGCAACAAAATATTTACCTGAGGTAACATAAATGCTGATCCTGCAAGAATGCTTTGAACAATCTGGAATGGTTTAAAGTTAAGCAAAATAATTACAAGTTTGTTTTACATTTTATTTCATAACCTCAGATGCAGTGGCCTAACTAGGCTGAAATTAATGAAAGGGCATAGCACCCTGTTTATATTTCTGAAATTGTTGTTTTTTGCAGTACCATATCATTTTCTTCCAGTGCCCTGATGTTTCAGAGCATCCAGCTTAGTCTTATTATCATAAGTAAATAAGCCCCGTTTAAAGTGGTATCTTAACCCTTTCAACCCCAGGCAGTTTATCAACATCTCAATTCTCCTTACATACCTCATACAAAATGATACAGTTGGTAATGAGAATTAAGGATTTCATCGAGTAACATATTGCGTGGAAGATGAAAAGTGAAATTCTCCCAAACTGCTTGTATAAAAAGTATGAGGTTTAGTTAGGAGAATTTAGAAATACGTCATTTGACGTGTTTAGGGCTTAAAGGGTTAAAGTTCAAGTGTTTACAGTAATATACTTACAGGTGGTAAGACATGGGGGCCAATAAGCTGCTCAGCAAAAATAAGAAAAAAGTTGCTTTGAAATGTTGTGTGAAAAATCTGCATTATCAAAAGAACAAAAGTCATGCCATTAATATTGTCATTAAAACAAGCTCCAAAAAGATATTACCATTATAGTTAATTGGTAAAACCATAATAAAGAAATTGCAACAAAGACAGGTAGAACTAACACATACTGTATATACACCTGAACATAATTGTTTTCTCCTATAAATTTAAAATTGTTTAAAACTGATCTAAAAAGAGTAAATTGACTTTAAATTTTTGATTACCTAATACATAATCAAATTAGTTATAAACTAACTTAAATTATAAGTTTAAAACAAGAAACTCAGTCAGCTCTCAAAATAATTTCCTTTTGATAAATTAGCTATACACCTGTAACAAAGTATAAATTGCATACCTGAAAAAAGTTCATTGCAACGAAGCAAACTGAAAATACACAAAACAATTTGTTAGTTTTGCCAGCTAGGATGAAAGTCAAATTCTTCCAAGCTTGTTCAATCAAAAAACATGTTTGAGAGAAAGAAGGTGAGTTATAAAATTCATACAGTCGGACCTCAACTATCTTGACTTCCCGGTTTCGGGTGTATGGGCAGTGGACCCGAGGGGGGGAAGGGGGGGGGGGAGGGCGGCTAGGGGGACACCAGCTCCCCTAATAATTTGGTTAGGGTCCCACACCCTTCCAATAATTTTGTGGTTAACAATAGTAACTTTTCATTAAGATTTTCAGAGTTCATTACAAATTATTACGGTTTCCATGTGCCCCCCAATAGTTTTTTTGCTTTTTCCGTACGTCGTATAGTATTGCCCTTTTAATGAAGATTAATAAGATGAGATCTTAAGAAATTGAAGTGACGAAAAGATCTTGACTCCTTTCAAATATCTATTTAAACCCCAGGTTTAAATCTATTCTCCTTTAAAAATTGCAAGCGAAGTAAAAAATTTATATTGTATATTCTAGTTTACCAAGATTTTTCAAAGGGAAGGAGGGGTCACTGCATAAAAGTGAGGGTGCTTATCAGATTGTCATGGCATTTTTGCCACTTGCTGAAGGTTGTTTGGTTAAAAAAGGCTTACAAAAGTGGAGGAGTGGGAGGTGGGGGGGGGGGGGTACTCCCTATATTGGGATGGTCGGTATGATCGTCATTTTTTTAGGGGTAAAAATTGCCAGTCCAGTATTTTTTAGGGGTTGTTAAAAGAAATCCTGTGTTAAAACAAGAGCCTGGTATTTTTTAGTGTTTAAAAACGTGAAGCTATTGGATTACTTGCAGTCCCGTGTTTTAGCAAACGTGTGTACTGAACAAGAAGTTATGACAAAAGTCCTTCGGCGAATGTTTTACTATTCGCATGTCTTTGTTAACTGCATATCGCGTTCAGCAAAACATGAGGGGACTTAACGCCAGATTTTAACTGGTATATTTTAGAGTAATTTTAAAACCAAGAGGTATTTTTTAGGCTAGAAAGTTTTTATCCCTTAGTATTTTTTAGGGTATTTGGGGGACTTTCCAATGCACGGTCATCACTACCCCTTTGACCCTGAAGTACCCCCCCCGAGGAAGGGGATCATGGACACTCAAGGACCCCCCTGGCTATGCCCCTTGAAGGTACCATGCACAATGTGTTTACTCACCAAAATTCCTCTGAGTAACAATCTGTTTAAACAGAGTTAACACAGGAAGAGTACTAGCACAGGTTGTATCTGAATCTGAAATGAAATGTTTGAACAATGATTTCTGTATATATGTACATCATATTGTAATTGTTTATAATTTTATGTATAACGTAAAAAATATATAATTACATTAATTATTTTTTGAAGTACGTCGACACTGTACTGCGGGAAAATATAATCCAGATATTTTACCTAACCTCATCCACTTTTGCGAATATGGAATCTACCTCATTTCTTTTCACTTCTTTTGCTCTAACATCAGCAACTGTTATAAGTTCTTCATGTCTTCTAAGTTAAAGATGTTAAAACATTTACCACACATTGCAGAAGGGGACCTCAAGCCCTTTCATCTAGTCTCAATGAGTCAAAACTTAAAATAAATTCCTAAAAACTGGGTCCCTTTTAGGTGTCAAATAAAAACATCCCAGGACGCTTATTGATTTTTCGATTTTTTTCTTCATCCCCTGGGGCTTATTACGACCCTCTGTTTATTAATTTTTCAAGTTCTGGTAAATCATCAAGTGGTCAAAATTTCAAGATATAACTTTTACTGATCAGTGTCATGTTAGGTGTTCATCTTTCCCTGTTTTTGTATGGATAACAGGGCTGCATGTGCAACAAGAATCTAGAGTTAAGAACTCAATAAATTTACTCAAACAACTCGACATGTTTTTGCTGGTCCCTGTTGTCTTGTTTTAAAAGTGTCATCTTATATCTCCATCTGCCCAATTGCAATCTGCTCTTAAATATTATCTTGATCCTCTTTTTCACCCCTGCTGTTTATTTGGACACCCCGTTTATTAAATTTTAAAGAAATTTCTCAAACCCCCCTCCCCCAAATTAACTGACACCTGAGAGTAAATTATACCTGTCTGTGATTTACTGGCCATACCAGCTTCTACTGCAACCTGTACATGTGTTGCTGTGTATCGCATCAACAGCCAACTCAAGACAGCAACTACCACACAAACAGCTTGGAAACCATGGAAACTCTGAAACAACAATTACAAAATTCATTTTATTCGACTAAACATCTGCGAAGCAAACTACTGCAAGTGTCATGTCAGGCCCGTAGCAAGGATGTTTGGCTGGAGGATATGATGAATTATAAGGAGATGGACCAAACAAGCGCCAAAGGCACAAAGTTCTAAAGGACTCTTCCCACCAGAAATTGAAGGGTCTAGTGCAAAAAGGATGTAAGTGACTTTTGATGTTCTCATAGCCCTGTACATTATCCCTATTGACTCTTTATAAAAATTTGGAGAATTTAGCATTTCATTTAAAGTCACTAATATTCAATGTTTTAAACTGCAAAATCATTTTTTTTGGCTAAGAAACATTTATAGTCTTAGAGGACAACATAGTTTTTTGCTATTATACCAATTAGTTTGAACATTCATATTGCACAAACAGTGAATCAGAACTATATTATGCATGTTTTTTAGCCTTGCACTTTTTTTAAATCACTTGATAGCGACTTCAGTTTGATGCATGTAGAAGACAATTATTTTTTTAATAGTATTGGTTAACAAAAATATGAACCTTCACAGCCTGTGGAGGGGCAGAAGGGGGTGTGAGTACAACTCTAAGTTCTTTCTGAAAAGCTTTGCATTCGAGATGGGTGTTAATTAACAGTACTTTATGGCTAGTGGTATAATTATTATTCTATTCTACTTACATTTGTGTTAAAAACCAAAGAGCTAACGAATAAAGCACCAGCACCCAAAATTGATGCAACTTGGCTGATGAAAACAATTGTAACAACAAAATAGATTAAATACGGAAAATTGTAATTATAGAAATCATACCTGTAATTACTACAATTTATACATAATATGCATACAATGTGTTTGGATAACTTTATGTTGATGTAACTAATGGCAAATTAAAATTGCATAATTATTTTAAGCATGAAAGTATAAAACTGCAACACTCTCTAACTTTTAACTTTCCAAAGTTTTATAGCTTTTATTATTACATCATTTTACAATAACTATATATATAATTATTAATTAATACTTGATCATGTTGTAATTACAAACTATCTCTCAACACTGAAAAAAATGTACTGACAGTATATATAATAATTGCACTAGCCTAGCTAGAACAAGAAAGTACTTTATCATAACCAAAAAAATTGTTCAATAATTAAAAGTACAAGTTTTATTTTAGAATGAAGGGTAAGGCCTAATCAAACTTCTCATATAGTTTCTCACTCAGTCACTCAACCTTGTTAAAGTGCAACTTTCAACAACAACAAAAATCATAGAGTGTTGTACTTCAGTGGCATATGAGTCGATACAACATATAAATTTAAGTGAGGCCTTACCACTGGAATGGGAAATAATCCAAGTATCGCTGATCTACAGCATTAACAAGGAACAGCAACTTTAGTGCACAAGTAGGAAAGAATTTTATTCCTTCAAAATTTTAAACTAAACTTACCTATATTTCAGTATTGTCTGCCTGTCTGACTGAGCCAGTGAAATTTCTGCAAAGAGACAACACTGTGCCAGGAGAACTGTAATAAAAAAAAGAATGGTTTAGCAATAAATGATATGTTTGGTTTGTGTAGTCTGATTGTTTACTTTATGGTATAGAAAATGAATTGTGTTTAACCAAATCTGGGAAAAATGAAAGTTTTAAAAGAGTCCTCTGTCAATTTGTTGGGTTAATTGTTTCAAAAAGAATGTGAAAGATTAAAAAAGTGAATTATAAATTTTTTTATGTAGTTGATGATGTCACCACCATGATGCCCCACATGTCCAGCACCTACCAAATGTAAAAAGTCCATCATAGAAGCAGAGTGAAAATATCAAATGAAGGCCAACCATCCACTCAGTGTCAACGAGAAACTTCCATGGAAACCACGGTGTGAGAAAACTGCCAGGAAGAGAATTGAGAAAACTTTTATTAAACTGCAGGGTTGAGAAGACACTAAAATGCCACTAAATGTTACAATCATTCTATGAGAAAAGGAGTTTCAAATTTTTTTCTCAAACTATTATTAATATTAATTAATAACTACTAATGAAAATGGTTGTCTTACATTATTTCCTATCTTTGTTTGATAGTGTGTAAATAGTTTTTAGAAATAGCACTTAAAACAATTTATTCTTTTTTATCATTATGTTGAATTTCACAGTAATAAAAGTGTTTTCACTATCACCTAATTATCAGCTTAACCAAATAAAAACTTAGAAAACCCATCTGGCCACTTGGCTTTTATCAGTTGCTATAGAATAATAAATGTCAGTCACTCTAAACTTAACAAAACCAAATGACAGGCAGCTTTTAGCCGATGGGATTTTTATGGGAGTATCTTTAAGGTTGGTCACCAATAATTGTAAGTTGTATTAATTGTCATTTTTGTAGACCTGTAATCATTTCAACTCAAATTTCATCATCGGTCATAAAGTAATAATATAAAGATAATAAATAACAATAATTACAATAATGATAACAACAATTTTAATAATAAGAATAACAACCTCTTATTTAGTTACATTTAAATACAGTATAAAATTATTAACGGCTTAAAGCCGAATTTTCAAAAAATAATGTGGTGTACAGTCTGTAATGAAGCCGAACAATGTTGCAAGAGTAAAGTGGAATGACAGCATGCAGAACTACTCAAAAGTAAGACTGACATAATTTGGATATAACTTATATGTACCTAAGGGCAAACACAGGTGACATAACCAAAATTGCTTTTCTTCGTATCCTGAACACCTCCCATTTTGAAGTGTCCTGTTGGTCAAAAAGTAAAAAACCCTAAAAATTTAATATTGGCTAAAATTGTTAGTTTTAAGATCTTTGCTCTTGGAAAGATGCTGAGGTTTCAAGCATTGGCTCTTGATCCAAACAAAGTTATTTACTATCAAATTTTCAAGTTAATAATAAATTCAGCAATGGATATGTACCTGCAGGTATCCAAATAATGGATCATTGATAGCATTCCATATCATATAAACTATCTGAGCAGCGTAGAACCAGCTGTTGGATATCCTGCAAAAAAGAGAGGTTTTATTGTTACTATCAAGGGTAGATAAACTCAGTTGTTAAAATCAGTGTGATTGGCACTGCACATAACCTAAGGAGCCTTATGAAAAATTACAGCCAGTGGGAGGGGTGACCAAATTCCAGTTAGACATAAAAAAATACTTATAAAATTAATTAAACACTAAATAATAATAACAAAGTCGTCAATGAATAAATTGATGATAACACCTTCAACAAAATCCAGTCAGCGGTTTGGGGACAATTACAGTTGAATTTGGCTGAGCCACACTATAGTTATTTACAAGGGTTCATTAACATCTTTTTTCTTCTTTTTTTTTGGAAACTACTAAGATATTGCCTCTCATCCAAAAAAAGGAAAAAAACATAATAAACCCTGGTTTTTCATAATATAGATATGAATGTTTTACTGTAAAATACGCCACTCAGAGATTTCATAACATGAAATTACATCTGATACAAACGACATATTTTCTAAACTTTCACATGAAGATATCACTGGTGCCATTTCTTTGTTTTTCCTGCTCATTTTGGAGAAAACAAACACCCATTTCACTCTATATCTGTAATAAAAAGCTATGCTCACTCATGATATCTCTTTTTTTCACTAAAAGATAGACTTCATATGTTTGTACCACTATGAGAACACCATCTTTTCGAGATTATACCCATGATCCCTTTTGGACCATGTCCAACCTCCTCTGATCTGGCTGGTTAAACTGCAACCTCACCTGTATAAACTTAGAAAGATCTTGACATAGTAAAACTGGAAGATAGAGTTCATCATTGTAGCAGCAAGGGTGGTAGTTGAGTAGGCAATGGCATTCTTGTGGATAACCATTTTGCTGTCCAGAAGCACATGGAAAGTATCAGATCTGTATCCTCTCTAAACTGCAAATTCAATAATAATAATAATAATAATAATAATAATAATAATAATAATAACAACAACAACAATAATGATAAAACTAATAATAAACTAAGAAGTTAGTCCAAATTCATCTGGGGTATAAAAGATTCAGGAACCAATTACCAAATCAAATGGTCTTTTAAGATGCTCCAAAGTGTACTGTGCTGGAGCAAAATCATGCAGTCTATGCTTATGTGAGAAAAGTTCTATCATTCTTAATGCAGACAAGCGTAACTTGCTAAACAAAAGACCCAAACTAGTAAGCAAATGCTGTCTCTTAAACAAGTTCCAGGCTTGTAATTTTAAAACTGCATGAAACCTTTTGTTTTTAGTCTGATGATCGCTGAAATGCGTGAAACATCGATGTAACCATTTTTAAAGATCTTATCCATTTTATACTTTTAATATTTTATTTTTATACTTTCACTAAGTGGAACAATTTTGATTTCTTTTGTAAGCTATGAAGTTAACTTTTACAATTTTTTTTTGATAAATATAATAATAAAGCTAAAACTGATGAAGGACACTAGCTCCCTGAAATAACTATAAAGCTAAACACGTCAAGGAGCCAGGCCTAAATTGTACTGTTTTCTACGAAGTGGATCGTATCTTACAAAAGTAAAAAAGTAAGAACAAGTTTTAATCAGAGTGCCTATGAAGTGAAAAACATTACTGTTTAAGGTTTTGAACTGATGATGTCACTTAATTGTTTTTAGCAAATTTGAATTTCTTAAAAATCTGCAGTCAATCCATAATCTTTGGATGAATTTGAGCCAAACTTGGACCAATGATCTAGATATATATATATATATATCTACCTTGAGAAACATCACCAGCCTAAGTTTGGCTTAAATTCATACAGAGATTATGGATTGAGTGCAGATGTTTAGAAAAAATGCAAATTTGCCTAAAAACAAAGTGATGTATTTTTTTCATCCCTATTCTTAACTTCATTTGGCAAGGTTTATCAACTGAGGTAATACAATTTTTCATTTCATAGGCATTTTAAAACCTTGAGATTGATCAGTTTGTATACTATATGATAATTTTATAATTTTATAATTATGTAAGTCAAACAATATCAGATATAACCATGTGTTTGACTTACTTTGCGGGCTAACTTATAGTTACTGCATCTTTGAAAATAAAATAGTTATCTACCACAAAAAAATAAACAGCTTGTGCAGATCAATCGATCTGAAAACTAAGCAAATTGCCATATGTCTTCACTCCTGGTTCTACACAAAGCTCTGTTATTCTGCTTAAAACTAATGTTTAGAGTTGACTCCGTAACGAAGCATTTGGTGAAGTAGTCTGACTGATTAAATTCAATTTAAATAAATTTTCTCCGATAATCGTCTAATAGTTTTTTCCTTTTTTCCACTATGCATATCGCTAGATTCATAAATACTAGCAGCTGTTGACTGAACAAAAATACCTTTAAAAGCAAGCCCAAATTTGTAGAAATCTACTCCAACAAACACAAATTTGAGGAAAATATAATTACAAATTGTCCGCCATTTTTGTACGTGTCACTCGCTTTTGGATACGCAGTTGGCCTGGTGCCCAGCAGACTCGACACGTGGGACTCGACGGCAACCTGCGCTCGGCCGGCAGAGCATAATTTATTTACGGGGGAGGAGGTGAGTATTCCCTCTATTAGTACTCGCGTGAGGAATGCTTGTTTATTACGGCCAATCAATAGACAACTTCTAATTTTGAAATAATTTTCGTATTGTGTAGTAGTTTCTACTACTAGGCCTAATAAAATAGAACTCGGTTTCTCGTCAGAACTTTTAAAAAAAGTAGAGTTACTAGCTACAGTTAAAATTTCGTACATACACATCAGGATTTTTTGCTTTCCCTTCGTCCAGAATGCCTGAAGAAAACGTAGAAGTGTCGCCTGGTGCCGAACATCAGAACCAGTTTTGTTTTTTATTGTTTTTGCTCCGCTGCAGATTTGCAAACAACAAAAAGGCGTTGTAAAAAACAAAAAGGCAGGGTCGCACGTTGGACTGCCATTTGCAACTGCAAAGAGTGAGCTCACGATTCATGGCGGAACATTCTTAAAAATTACACCGTTCATCAATCCTTTGGAAAAATGTTGAAAATTGTAATTTCGCCTTAACTTTTTTTATGACTGTAAAAAAAGTTGACACGGCGGCGTTATTGCAATGCGGGCGCTGATGAGAAATCGGGAAATTATTTTATTTAGCCTTAGTTTAAATCTAGTTGTTCACAAGAGAAAAACCTTTCAGTATCGTGAGAAAACTTAAATTGATAATAATTTTGAATTTAGTCTTGTCGCAAATAAATAGGGTTAACTATGACTCGATTCTAAGAAATCAGTAAAAAACTGAGAGTCGGTCTTAGGCCCGGGTCGCATATAGTTCGTGGTAAATTTTGAAGTTGCATAAAATAATTTTGACCGTACCGGAATTGGTGTTTAGTTTAAAGTTTAGGAAGGTCGCATTACGATGAAAAGTTATATGACATGTCACGCTGGGCCCTGCTGTTTGAAATCCAAAAGGCCGTGACTAATTCGCTTGGGCAGCAACGTTGCATGGCGTTTTGTGCTTTTCAGGCTTCGTTCGCACCTTTGCTTCCTTAGAGGCGGACCATTTGATTTTTGAGGGTGGTTGAAAGATTTAGGGAAAAAAATTCCCGCTATCCTATGGGAAAGAAAAGAAAAATCTTTGCAGCGTACAATCGAGGGAAAAAATTCATGCAAATTAAGATATCGCTCAAATAATGAAACGGAATATTTTGGGAAAAAAATATCATGTGCTGCCGACTTTTACAGAAAAAAAAACATCTTGGTTGTTAGACAGCACGAAAAAAAAGTTATTGTACGAAATGAATCTTCCACCCCCAACCCCCTCCCCCCCAAAAAAAACAGATGGTTTGCACTTGTGTTGACATTTATATGTGTCAATGTTTCACAGTTCCGGCAGCACTGCAGCTAGATTTCGGCATCTTTGATGTTTTCCGGAATCTTAAAATTGTCAATATAAATAAAAACTCACTGAAATTTACTTGGACCTTAGTCCGATAACAACCGTGACTTTCTGCCGAGTAATCACAAAACACAGATTTTTTTTACTTTTCCTCATAAAAGTTTGAACAGATTACATTTTTTATGAAATACTGAGCATGTTTTAAAGAAACGAGTCGATCGTTCAGTGTAAACACAGAATCTGAGTAGTTATTTCAAGTGACCGTAACGTAATAGTTCCCTTTAAGTTTAGGATTGTAGTTTTCAGTATTTATGAGCTTTTTAAAAAATGTAGTTCTATTGCAGAAAAAGTGCAGTCTCAGTCACCTAAACTAAACTAAACTAAATTTTATTTATTTTACGAGGGTAAAAATAACAACCTTTTGTAAGTTATCAAACTTATGGTGTAACAGCGGATCTGGACCCCCCGCGGATTTGGACCCCCCGGTCCGATAAGTATTTTGATCTGTTAAATGTTTTACGTATATATATGTCAAAAATGGATAAAATTTGTTTTTAATTGGATTTTTATAAGTATTTTACACAGCAGAAAACAAAATGTTTTTTTGTTGTTTTTTAAGACAATGCAATTAGTTTACATTGTATTTTCGAAATCGGCGATTAATCTGCAGTTGGCACGGCGGTGAGTGAAGTGAATAACACAAAGGCAAGGTAGTATACTAGGTGAGACTGAAAGACAATAAAAAGTTACGTCATGCTGCAAACTATTGAAATATATACAAATCTGCGGAGGGGGGGGGGGGTCCAAATCTGCAAGTAGATTTGGACCGGGTATTCAAAGTTAGGGGGGAGGGGCCAAATCCGCAGTAACACCGGGTCCAAAGAGGGGGGAGGCATGAGCGCAAGCCACTCGGCCATCCTGACTCGCGATTAGATTGCGACTGACGAAGGGAAAACTAAACTACATAGGACTGATTACTTAAAACCTTCTGAGAAAAACGCCATAAAAAGTAGTTCTCAGTTAGCTGTAGACAGAGACAGCAAGGAACATCAAAGGTAAGACGCATAAAATAAAGCGAGGGAAATTTGAGAACAACTGGTACACTAATCGACGATGTAATACTGACGGAGATCTAGCAAAAGAAGGTACACCCAAACTGGTTTTGTTGGATAGTGAGAAAGTTAAAAAAGATGTTTGCATAAGAAGAGTATTGAGTAAAATCAACAAACCGTCTTTCCTGGCAAGGAGCCAGTACAGCTTTGGTTTGAGAACGGTTTGGCGAATTTGCATCGGAGTATATTAACTTCAAAATTAACTTTAAACTTCTCAAAAAATCACCAAACTCAAAACTCTTTTTAAAACTACCAATCTTCAAGAAAAAATTCATCCAAAAAGTTTTAAAATATTCAAGCTGACTCTCCGTCATTCCATCAGTGTTTTAAGTAGAGCGATTTTGTAGATTCAAACCATGGACGGAGATATCGCAAGAAACAGTAAGAAAAAGTGGCCACAAAACCCTTTCAACTCTACATCATTTTTCAACATCTTAATTCTCTTACAGTTACAATAGGGCTCTTTGATATCGAGAAAACTATTTTCCCTCCCCCTTTCTCCTCGCAACTCGCTTCGCCTTTCGATCCTTTCCTTGAACAAAGAGCCATTTCACAAGCTAGCTGGTTCGAGCGAGTGACGTCAATGCCGCTCTCAAATTAATGCATTGTACACAGATTTCTTTCGTTGCTTTATCACTATGATATTATTTTAGGTGTATTTTGCCTATAGTTGGCATTATGTATGTAGTTTTGGTTGTCCCGAGTCAAGTCACTGACGTCATATAGCGATTCGCAACTCTGTAATGGCGGACAGATTTTTCGCTAAGTTCAACGGGAAAACAAAAAGACTCACAGAGCTCCTACACAATTTATTATTCTAGAAATGTTAATTGTCCTTCTAATTTGTAGATTGGCATAGAAAATGTTATAAAAGATTCATATCCGTTTTCGCACTAGTAGCACTTTCACACGTGACATATCCTTTTAAGACACCGCGCGCATTTCACAAAGCGCCGATCCGACGGCTATTGAGCGAACAAGATCATAATCCATACACCGCCTGAAGAAGAGTAGCAGCGGGTAGTCGAAACGTTGCGGTCCTTGACGGCTCTTTACTACCAATATCCTCACAATAAATAATCTTTTAATTTCAATTTATTACGCCAATTTACAATCCAAACGACTCAGAAATATTAAATACAAAAGCTATGGGAAATAAGAGTTGAGACGCCACGGTCGGAGTTCGAAAACCGGCCGCTTTATAACGCTTTAATATAAAAGGTTTTCAATTATTGAAGAAGAAATTATTGATTCACAAGTTGAAAACTCAGAAAAAATTTAGTGACTCAGAATTTTTTCTTAGCTTTCAACTTGTGAATCAATAATTTCTTCTTCAACTATATACCGGCAAGACTCACTCTACCATTAATTTGATAATAGATGCAAGTACCAACGGACTATTGGGCATATCGATCGAGCAGTGTCAAACGGGAATAGACAAGAACTTAACTAGTGACTCGGGCATCTGACCGGTAATCAGAGGGTTGCGGGCTCGATTCCCGTCAGTGACTCAGAATTTTTTCTGAGCAGTCAATAATTTCTTCTTCAACTATATATCCAAGATTCACTCTACCTTTAAGTTTTCAGTTATTGTTGTTGATGAATCCATACTTCTTGGGGGTTTGACACAAAGCGTTTCCTTCCTTCAGGAATGAAGGCTGCTAATAAACAATTACATTAATTTAATTGTAACCATGCATGGTTGGAAACATGTTCTAGGTTTGTCTCTGATTAAAACTTAACTTAACTAATGTATGCAAAAATACTCACTTTATGCTCTACTGGATAAAGACAAAAACAATAGTTATTGTCTACATGAATGATCTGCAAAAAGAAAAATGGGCACATTTTAACATTTCGAACATTTATAATAAATCGCTTATGTGAATAGCTTTTGTTTTTTCTTCTTTATTAAGTTTTAATTTCAAAGAAAACTTTTGTAATATTAGTTTTAATCATCTCTGAAAAAGAGCATGAAAAAGTTTTTAACGAATTAGTCTATACCATCTGCACATTTTTTTAATTTTTTATTGGCAACGTGGTATATTTTTTTACTCGAGTCAGTCGGGCTACCTGTGATGTGGCTAAAATAGGAAACCGGTAACGCCTCCTACCTGTCAATAAACTTGTTTTAAAAAATGAGTGATGTGCGTTTTTTTTTGTATTGTTTGTTTTAGTTCCGGCTCAGTGCATATGTAGTGCTGTTTGAGTTTCCTGATGGACGCAAGAGAGCGATACAGGTCTTTAAACGCGAATAGTGCACCGACAGCACAAGACCATGAAAAGCAAGAAACTGGTGAAGGCGGTACGGCTGCTGGAGCCAGAGGTCAAACGAAAATCGCCACGGCCCCAAATAGATTGAGAAAGCTAAGGAAATGGCGGCGATATCTCATTTTGGCCCTCACTCCGTTCGTACTTCTTCCCCTACCGCTGGCGGTTCCTGGATCGGTAAGAATATTTTCATAATTCAGCAATTGGCTTCAGAACAGTCGCGCAGCCAGCGTGCTAGCAAAGTGTTTAACGCAAGCCTACGGTTGATCTTCAATTCTGTGACCACCTTCTGCATTTTTGTTCGCAATTCGAGCACGAGCAAAATTGTACGAGCTCTTGGACAATTGATACCCTGAGGCTTAGCTAGTAGATAAATAGATACGCGAGGTATGCCGCTGCTTGAGGTATATGAACAGCTTTTGTTGTTATTGATATATTGTGTTCGTCATTTTGCTTGTTTTTGAACAAATTCGAAAGTAAGTAGCTTCAGTCGAACCACATGATCCTGATAGAGGTTTACTCGGCTTTAAATTTAGAGCCCCGACAGAAAATTAAGTTATTGTTGATCATTGATTTTTTTATTCTCCGACTTTAGCCTTGCATTTCCAGGTAATGGTGTTAGTCAATCTCGAGTTTTCTTGAATAATTTTGACCGCTTATTTCAATCTCAACCAAATAGCATATTCAATCAGTTTTGATAGCATATACCCCATTACAAGTATCACGGGGTTATGAAATTCCAAAGCCAGAAGAGGAACAATTGAAATAAGTTGGCCTCGATGAAGTTTGTCTTTTAAGCTTAAAGAAATTTTAGTCTCGCGTTTTCAAAGCTGAAATCTGAAACAAATCATCTAAAATCTGAAGCCTGGTTTAGGGTACAGAATGTTAGTAGTGTAAATTATAATCGATAATCGATTAGCATAAGGTTTTAAACTTCACAGCACGAAAACAAATTAGCTGACACCCTCCCTCGTGCACAAATTTAGTATCGAATGTGCCACTTCATTTTGGAATGAGGCCATTGAATAGAAAATTAGTTAGCGTAATGCTGAGAAGCAAGATAGCCGCGATAAATCTTCTTTTAAAAATTATATGCACGTTAAAATAGAAGTTACAAACTGACTTACAGAAATGGATAGCACTTCCCCAAAAAAACCCAAGAAGTCAGCTTAAAAACACCTCAGGCTCTCATGTCGCTTACGTTTACGGAGCTGCTGCCATCCAGTTTGCCTTACTTTCACTTTTTGTTGTACTTTCTATTAAAATATTTGGTTTTGAAATATTAACACCGAATACGGTACCAGGAACCTTTTGGTTGATATACTAGAAGCATCCCCGAACTGAAGCAGCCAAAACAACGAAATAATATTCATAACAGCGACCTAATTTCAGTTTATAAATCCAATATAGTCTCAATGAGTTGGTTAGCTTAACTAGCCGACAAGCTAAATTTCAAATAACATATTTGCATAATTCGAATTTGTTTGTGTAGTCCGTCGCCTTTTGACATATTTGGTTTTATTCGCTCAACCATATTAACCATGGCGAAACAGAGCCGTGAGTAGACTGTCTGAAACTGTTGATGGTAGCATTAAGCAATGCCAGATCTGGCCGGTTAAGAGGTTTTAGTAAAAAGACATCTCAATGCATAAAACTGTGCTGTCCTAACAGAGATAAAGACGAGTCTCTATTTCCGAAAGTAATCAGGTCTTTTACCCCGTCATGATTGACGACTGAGCATTAAAGTTAAAGAAAACTGTAGCTGTTATGATAGAGAGATTAGGTACTGCGCGAAACCCACGCCGTCTTCTGTCACGTCCTCGACGATCAACAAGAGTGCGAGCCTGGAGACTAGTTTCAATCTAACGCAGCTTAAAAGACCGGGAACGGCGCACGGAAAGCGCGCGAAACAATGTGACGTGGTCCCTCTGCCGTTCGCGGGGAAAAATACGTGATACTTCATCTCCAAGATGATAGATAGATAGTTGCTTGTTAATAAGGTATGAACTGCAAAAGTGAAAGGCCTTATAAGTGAACTGTGGTTAGAGCGACGTAGATCTCTTTCGTAGGTCGTGGGTTCGTAAGAGATACTTTTCTCTTTCCTTTCAGTGTGTGGTTTTTATGGGCTCTTTGTCGATACTGTGGGTCGGCGAAGATTTTTCCCATTTCAAGTGACAATGCCTCTTTTAAATCTGTATGTTATTTCTTAACGGTTTTATATCAAAGTCTCGCGGGCCATAGTTGACGTGTGTTTTGAGTAATATACCACAATGCATTGCGAATCATATCCCGCCTAAAAGGTCTAAAAGAAACTCGCGAGAGGTAACAACTAGTAAAACTTCCTTGTACTAAAAACATTGAGCTTAACAGATTCTCTCTATGAAATTTTACAGGTCCTTTGTGACTTAAACACGGCTAGGATTGTGAGTAAATTTACAATTCGCAATTATTTTCGTATTCATAGATAGGTCTTATGCATGTTTACTTCAAACACCCCAAGCCTCGCTTACAAATCACGAAAGTGTGAATATTTTCATAAATCAAATCCCAAAGCGTCCACAATTGAAAATAATTTCTTCGTGAACACGGTTTGCACGTGCAAAATGCTCACCCATATTTCTCGAATACGAGGCTTGGGGTGAAATTGACCAGTTTGACGTCAACACGCATAAGGCCTATTGGCTGTAGTCAGTAAAATAAGAACAATTGATCCATACCTCTTGACTAGTACTGAATTATCCTCAACTCTTTAGGAAAGTCGCTGTGCCTATTGCATCTTGGTAATGGCCGTGTTCTGGGTGACTGAAGTTGTGCCACTGGCTGTCACCGCCCTACTCCCCTTGGTCATGTTCCCCCTGGCGGGTGTTCTCAGTTCAAAGAAAGTTAGCCCGCCATACTTCAAAGACACCAATGTACTGTTTATTGGAGGTCTTATCGTAGCAGTTGCGGTCGAAGACTGTATGCTTCATAAACGGATTGCCCTCAGAGTTCTGCTCCTCGTCGGAGCGCAGCCCCGAAGGTAGGAGCTCTTGATAAATCATGCAGGTTATCCACAGAAGCCTCATTTGGCATTTTCGAGCAAAACAAACGAGCGGCCAAAGCGAAGCGCGGCGCGCGTGAGTGGTCGACTGGGGCGAGGGAAAAGAAATTATCTTTTCTTTCTTTCTTCGCCCCCTCTCCCTCCCCCTCCGTCAATTTTGTTCTCTCCCAAGACTCTCTTCCTCCTCGCCGGCGACCTCGCTACGGAAGTGCCATACGGAGAAGACTGCGGAGAAGGCTAGTTATTTTGATTATTATCATTTGGAATTTTTTTTTTGAACGTAAAGTTAGATATTATAAAAAACCGTTTAAATCTCTTTCTGGCTGTATACTTTTTTGTTTTGGTTGGTACTGCGCCAGACCTTCATTCAAGGTTTTAAAGTAACTGAGAAGAAGGTGCTGCCTTTACTCTTTATACATCTGCGAACGGTCTTTTCGGATAAGGACGTTAGACATAGGCACAATCACTCGATCTCCTAGTCAGGGGGCTTAAAAGAAACCACAACGCTAAAAAAGAAGTAGGAGTGGTGAAAGATTCCGGAGACACTGATACGTCACCATCTTCCGCTTCTATATTTGGTTGCCTTGGTGCAGAGACTCGGCACCTCATTGGCTTCCAAACAATGGCTCGTCGTTTTTAGGTGACCAGACAAGATGGCGGTGGACCTCACGTTCGATGCGATTGACCGATGTTTTAGTCCCGATTATCTGTCCTTCAACTATCAACTGTGGGCAACTGATTGAAAATCAAAAATAGCCGTAAATGACGGATTATCTAAGAACCTCAATACCAAAGTCTATGTGTTACTTTGTAAACAGGTGCTAAAAAGCCTTGATTGGAAACATTTGAATAGCACTGTTCCATGTTGTGTAGTGTTGGCTGTATTCAAACAAGCAAAACTAACGCAAACGAAAAATCTGGAAAAAATATGGCTCTTTATCAACTTTTTGTTTTTACAAAATTTACTTTCAAAACTGACCATTTCCAGTTTAAACGAACTTTTCCGTTTATGGCTTCATTCGATTGAAACAACTTCTGTTGAGGGCAACTGATGGCAACTCTGGTTTAATATCGATATGAACCGTACATGACGGACTGTCTATGACCCTCAGTAATAAAGTCCGCTCTATTACTTTGTAAATGAGAACTGAAAAACCCTGGTAGGGAGCATTTGTATAGCACTGTGTGGTGTTTTATAGTGTTGGCTAAATCTAACGCAAACCGGGAAAACTGAATCTGGCTCAGATTTATTAACTTCTTGCTTATAAAAATTTAATTTCAAATCTGAAAACTGACTTTTTCCTGAACATTTTTCGCGTTTATGGAAAAGTTTACAAAGTTTATTCAGAATTTACCATGTAATAATCAATTAATTGTTTACAAATATACAAAGAATAATTATAAATGGAGGGAGTAAGAGCTACAACTTGTGAAAGTTAACAGAGCATTCTTAAACCCAGATATACGTTAAAAGCAAAAACGATAGTAGAGGGTAATGTAACATATTAACATTACTATTAAGTTACTCACGCATGACTTCTTTCGATTTAAATAACTTCTGTTGATCTCGTTTGTTAAATCTTCCTACAGATTAATGCTTGGTTTTATGATAACAACGGCCTTCTTGTCGATGTGGATCAGCAACACTGCAACCACCGCCATGATGGTACCGATAGCAGAAGCGGTATTGGCCGAGCTGAAACAGGAGAAAATTCAGTCGAAGGTCCTTCCCACTAACTTAATTTTTTCCCGTAACTAGAAACGTTTATTAAATACACGCTTTTTTAAAATAAGAACCAGTGAATTTTTCGGCAATTTGAGCCTCAAATTGTTCTTAAATTGTTTTTTATTCTTATTGTGGTTTACTCGAATAAAATAAAAAGCCTGAGATATTGCAATATATGTATTGGAAAACAGATTTTAAGGACTACCTCCGGGACAAGTATATATGCGTGTACTGAAGCAATGACTGATTCAAAGAGAGAAACTACAATTAATTTCTGTATTGCTTTAAGTTAAATGTCGAAGCTCGGTAAAGTTTCAGAATACTTATCGAGCTTGTTCTTAACTCGTTCTTAAATTTTGGCCAATCTGAGCCTCGTTCTTATAAAGTTGTTCTTATAAAAAAAAGCGTGTAGGCGAGTTTCAGTTGACAAGAATATTTACAAACAAACTTTTTCGAATCCAAACACCTTCGGCACCTTAAACAAAGACACCTTTGTTTCAACCCACCAATAAAATAAACTGAATTTACTCATTAGTTACAATAACTGAAGCCCTCCTTAAAGAATTACTTCTAAACCAAGGGCAAGAATAAGATCATTTTCACATGCAGCAGTTACCGTTTTCAATATGTTACCAAGTTCTGTGAAGAATTTTAAATCGATTAAAAGCTTAACTTCGAGTTATTGGTTAGAGAACCATAGTTAATATACGGACTGGTTAGGAAAGCCAGCAAACCTAAAAAGAAAAATACAAAGAATGTAGAAATATGCTTTGTTTTATGTTGAACGAACCGTGACCCTGCACATTCTTTGTTTCAGGTTTGCGTGAGAATATTTTGACTGGCTATTTGTTGATTAGCATTTTAAAAGCTTTTGTGTTTGTCTGCACGTTTTGTGCAGGGCCAAGACCAGAAAACAAAAGAAAATGGCGAACAAAGACGTACAACTAGTTTCCTAACCAGTCCATATATATTAACTATGGAGAAACATTCATGTATTAAATTGCTGAGATATTTTACATTTTATATTTATATGTACGTTTGCATATATGTTAATTAGTTTTAAGAATTGCCTTGTTTTTGTACTTGCCTTGTTTTTTAAATACTAGGAATTGTAAGCGATTCTAAGTAATTAGTTATGTTTTCATATACAATTATTCACACTTTATCGTAATTTTTTTTCGTACACGCGCGCTGTTAGGGATCCCGACAAACAAATCTAGCGAATGGACAAGTACGTTCATCTGCAGACGCAAATTATTATTATTATAATATTATTATTAATTTTATTGTTATTATTTTTATTTTTTTTATTATTGTTATTATTATGTTAATATTTTTTTTATTATTTTTGTTATTATTATTACTATTATTATTATTGTATTATTATTG
>JAOBAT010093960.1:0-17056 GCA_026413305.1 Hydrozoanthus tunicans | reverse complement strand
AGCTATTTGTCACTTTTTATAATCGTTTCTATGCGAAATAACACAAGAAAATACGGAAAGAAGATGTTCGAAAGATTCTTCGTCGGCTGCCATGTTGCTAAACATGCAAACGAGGCTCGCGCGTTGAAAACTTATGCAAATTAGGGGTTATTACTAAATCAAACATCCAGCATACCGCAGAACAAAGAATCTGAAGGACATTCTTGCACCTTCGAAATTCAAAAGAAGTCAAAGCGATGAATCCGTTCGCAACTTCGGGTGTTTCAAATGCATCTCTGCCAAAATTACTTGTTGGAAGTGATAAATTTTCAAGCTTTGCAACCGGCCAGTCGTATAAAATCAAACAAAATCTTGGATGCAATTCGGCCGGAACAATTTACCTAGCTTCACGTAACAAATGCAAAGTGCAATATGTTGGCTCAACTTCAAACGCCTTTAAAATTAGATTTAGAAACCATAAGTCTGACATAATATACATAATATTTTTGAAAGCTCTTCCGAGGCTTGAATAATTGGCAGGTGTTTGTGAATGAGACCAGTCAGTCTCGGGTTGTAGTTAATGACTAATGAAATACCCTCTTATTTTTAGATTTAGATTTTGTTTGCATGAGTAATTCACTAGGCGTGAATTCCAATTTTTTAAACTGTTTTTTTAACATGACTGGATTCATAGCCTCTCTTGACCAAATAGCTCTGATATTCTATGCTTCTGGATTTGAAAGAATCTACAGTAGAACAGTTTCTACGAATTCTAGATGCCATTGAAAAAGGAGAAGTCTTAACAGTGCTTAGGGTGTCAGTGCACTTCTTGCACTTCTTGGACCTAAGTAAATATGGGTGTCAGTTGGTTTTGAATAAACATCAGTTTGGGTGAAACCGTCAACCAAGTTAAAGGTCAAATATAGGTTTTGGAGTCGCTGCCTTTGTTCTGGAAAAGTGAGTCATTAATTGTTGCAAGGGCGTGCTAACTCAGTGGTCTGAGCAGAGCCCTCAGTTAGCGAACTTAAGTGGGGGTTTATCGTTCGAGATTCTTTTAGAGATAGATGCCGCAAATTCCGGTCGAGGGGCCCTCTCTAACCCCCACCTGCTAACCCTGGCACTTTCTTCAACAAAATCGTTGAAGCTGGCCCATAGCATCTAGTGTAACACAGCCTTACCTTGGGGAATGTCGAGCATTGTATGGGACCTAAGCTGGGTGTTAATTGTGGGCCTGAGCAGATCCAGCCCTCAGTTTGCATAGCGGTAGGAGTGGGGATGGGGGAAGGGGAGTTTATCGTTTGAAATTTTCTGCAAAACAAATGTCGGCCGGAAACACTCTCTGCTCCCCCTGCTAACCCTGCCACTCAACCAACAAATGTTGAAGCTGGCAATTAGCATCTAGTATAATCCAGCCTTAGCTGAGGGAATGTTGAGCGGCGTGTAAAACCTACTCTTGGGATTGCCATTCCTAATGGTTGCTTTTCCGTCGGTCATAAAAGCGAAAAATATCAACTAAACTTTCTCTTCTTCTGCTATTCAGGTTCATGTTTTATTGATAAAGTGAAGACTTACATTCATTACAATTCCAGTGATCTGCTTATAGCTGGTTAAAACTAATCAAGGGCAGGCCAGTGGGTTACAATTTAGTTAATGAAATATAAGTAAAATACAATCAGTGACAAGAAGAATACAAATAATGCACACTTCTTGATCTTGTGTTCCTCGGCCGTGGTTTTGTGTTTGGTTAGATGCTATGGACTACGGTTAGCATGAGTATATTGTGGTTGGTCAGCATACGAGATCGACTGACAGTACCTAAACGCTCTAATGTGCCGATGGGGCTTATCTATCTTTAGACCTTGCAGACGGTGGACACGGGAGCCTTAATACAGAGGGGCGCTTATTTAGAAATCGTCAATAGCTAAAGACAGGCTGAAATAAGATGAAGCCTGGAAACCGAACAGATTTGATAGCAACTAGTAACTCCGTAATCCTCTGACGATATACAACCATCATTATTCATAGTCTAAAACCGTCGACAAAATATCCTTTGCCTTTATGTTGCAATTAGGAGCGTTTACGGTATGTTATTTAAGCTTATTCGCGTGGCTTGTGCCTGATCAACTTTCGACATATTTTAATACCGTAAACGCTCCAATCCTAATTGTTTTTAAAAACTGTTTATTGCGTATCAAAGCGAAAACAATATTTTCAACTAAACAAACCATTACTACTGAAGTCTACAAATGACGATTGTTTCTAAACACTTTGCTTGAAGGTCGGTAAGACGGCTTGCCTTTCGCAGGTCAACATCTGAGGGAACAAATAAAGTTAAAATGATATTTAGCGACGATTGACTTAAAGGGTTCTCCGAAAAGTTCAACATCGAATATTGATCTTCTAGCGTTTCCTAGTCAGGCTCAATCAATCACGATTATAAGTTTGAAAACTTTCAAGGGAATGATCATCCTGCAGGAGACCTGACCTCTAGAACCGGTTGTTTAGATGGTTGACAAGTTATAAAAGTCTATATGTTTGATAAAACCTAATGGAAAACAAAATATTTATCGGGTACTCGTTGCCCAGGTTCCCTAGTAGCTGAAAACTCCCGATGCATAAAGTAAAATGTATTAAACAACCACGAAAGGACGACTGTAGCCTTTTACTGCTGAAACCCTTAGCACTTATCCGCCAGATAGCTTATTCATCCAATGATCAAAATTTTTTATCATTATCTTTTTTTTGCATTCGCAGTATTCTGTTAATAAAGTAGTTTGGCTACATTGTGTAATAAATAAAAAATGTGCTTTAATACGAACAAAACACTTCGTTTACTTCAGTCAAGTGGAATTAACGTCATCAAAACTTTTCTTAAGTGGTTTCTAAAATGGAAAGTTGTCCATGCTAGGCGCCTTTGTAGCAACGAAACTGCTGAGTTGTATCTGAAAGATGTAAAAATTATTCTTTCTACAAATTTCTAAC
This sequence comes from Hydrozoanthus tunicans, assembly GCA_026413305.1. Classification (NCBI taxonomy): domain Eukaryota; kingdom Metazoa; phylum Cnidaria; class Anthozoa; order Zoantharia; family Hydrozoanthidae; genus Hydrozoanthus; species Hydrozoanthus tunicans. Next base: position 14,095 of record JAOBAT010093960.1, on the reverse strand, counting down.
CCGTTTTAGAGTGTCGCCACTACAACCCTCTCGAAACCGCTGTCGGGCTGTAAAATACTTAATTTGCATTGTGTTTGATCGCGTGACATTGCTTCCCCGACTGCTACAAAGTCCTGTAGGTAATCTGGGTAAGAGAGAGGTTCAGAGTTCAGTAATTCAATTCCTCGTCTACCATTTAAGTGGTATAGAGTTGTCAACTTGAAAGTACTATGTACATAAACGGAAATTCGTCCGTTTTACCTTGTGATCATGCTTCAATGCTTCCTCATCAATTTCTGGTGACGCGGCCGCGGACGGATTTCGTTGTCAGAATGAGGAGCGGGGTTCAGCTTCGCCTTTTCTCTATTTCCTGGCCTGCGATGAAGGTGCTGCTGTCTTTTGTTTTTATACTGATGCATGTGGGAGTTCTTATGGAAGTTCTTCTTGTACTTTTTTTTCAGGTAATGGAGGGTAGCCTTGTCATATAACCCTTTTTTCATTTCGCGAAAGAAACGCTTGGCATCCTCTTCATTGCTGGTAAATGCTTTCAAGCGATGCAGGAGTCTCTTTGCGTGCACGTTATGATGGTCTTTGTGCTTTGGCTTTGCCAAAACGCTTTCATCGTAGTTCAGTTTTTTCAAAAAATCAATCATCTCGTTCTGGAATCGAGGGCTGCCGCTTGCGAGTCGCGTTTTTGAGAAGAAGTGGCTGTTCATAAATCGCTTGATTGTTTTCTTCATCAAATCAAACTTTTTACGTTCGTCAAGCTTTCTCTTCGACTGCGATTCGACCACTGTTACGAGTAGAGAAAAGAAAAGAACGGCATAAAAAATTTTTGCCATTTTCAGATCGTGTTGAAGTTGTTCAAAGCCTCAGGTAAAGTGACTGCTTTCGACGCTAAAATAGCAAGCTCTTGTAACCTAACATGTAGGAGTTTAACTCTTAACTTAGCTTTTCCACGCAATATAACTATTCGGACTTTGTCATGTAGATTCAAAGATTAATTAAGTTAATTGTGTACGCAAAACTCTTGACGCTGGTCAATCAATGGTATAATTACCGAACCGTATCACAGCTTGTGGCAGTTCAGACAGATTGATAGACTCCAGTGGAGGGTATTGTGTGCGCGGGTCTCGCAGGCAGAACACCTTGAGGCGAAGTCTTTTGTTCTATGCTTGACACTTTTTACGAAAACAGTTAATTAAAGATCTTCACCTTGATAAACCATTAGTTTTGAATTCTTAAGCTGATTTGTTTTATTCGACGATCTGTATCAGAAGTTTTACTTAGCACTCTATCAAACCTTTCGTTTGCGATTAGAAGTAGCTTGTGATGAGTTCCTCTATTATTTCAATATTTAAGTTCCTAATCTACCACGCACCTGTGTAAAGAAAAATAGAGAAGAGACCACTAGAATATATATTTTTTTCTTTTCATTTAGCAATGCTGCTGAGAAATTTCTTAATCAAACAACAAAACTCCTTTTCCCGCGATTTTGAGTTTAGAAAAAACTTTCAGCTATATTTCGTCGATATCACAGCTGCAGTATCACGTGACTAAATGAGTGTTTATATTTTTCTTTCACGAACATGGTATTGAGCCAAAGGCACTTAGAATGAAAAACCCTTTCGCACACATTTCTTTATGCTCGATTTTAACTCATCAATACTAAAGTAAACACACACAGTAGTGCGTGATAATTTTTCCGCAAAGTTTTTTTTTCAGTGTTAGCTATTTCTTTTTCATTTTTTCTTAATTGTTGCTGGTAATATTCGCAGTTTTCGAGAAACATAAAACCCCGTTGGTTTTGGTATCGCCCAGAGTGAAATGCAAAGACAGTAAAGTAATTCGGCCTATGACGTACCTACCCTATCCCCGGGGAGGGGGATAGGGTAGGTACGTCATAGGCCGAAGGAAGTGAAGACTAGCCAAAAGCCCCCGGATAGGGCAAAAGTCACACATATCTACTTCGGGTCCTGGGTTCAAAGAGACATACAAAAAAAAATTGGTTGCAAAGCATGGTATACTTGAATAATCGAGTATACAGCCCACGTAATAAGGAGGGCTCCTGGGAATGGTGATATGATTTTTTAAGGTTTTCGACCTGGCTAATTTCTGCCTTAATTGTTTTTGCTCCAATGTCTCGATAAATTCTATATTACAAACTGCGCCGTGAGTTTTGTTTTTTTTTAAATCCGATAGTGTGCTGTTGTAATACATGGACACAGGGAGCCCACGTGCTTTATCTGAATGAAGAGAATTTAATTCTTTTATACAAGATTTGGCTACTTTCGTACTTGCCTGTGTCGGGGTAGTTAGCTGAGCCGTGTTGCCAATTTATTCCGAAGTGCGAGTGAATTGAGTGCTCAGATAATGAGATACAAAAACTCCAAATATGCCTCATTATTTTTTATCGCATAATTTTCGATGAGATCTATCCATAAAAACGTGCAACGGGCTCTAAATCTTTGCCTGCAACGAGCTTTAAATGTTTGCCTGCCTTTCAATTCAAACTCAACGGTTTTACCTTGTACTGCAGGACTGCAGGCAGGTTCGCTTATGGAGGCTTTGCACGGTAACGTGACTCTGAAACACTTTGTAAAAGATTTGGAGTTTTGAAACTTCTATGACTATTCATCATCATTTCTTTCATGTGAGATAGTTGGCATAAATTAGTTGAAAAATGTGAATAACAAGAAATAACCATTACAACGCAGGATTTAAATTTTTCTCATACAGTATTTCGGCTAGCCATACTAGCCTTCTTCAGGCATGATTTGAAGCTACAACGGTTTTCATTTATATATGTAAAAGCGGAAACGTAAAAAAAAAAGATCTAGAATTACACATAAATTGAAATATTGGAAGGAAACTAACTTTAAGATTACAGTGAAAGAAAATGGTAGTTTGAAAAAAATGACTTTATATAATTTATGAGTTAATAATTCAATAACTAATGCTGTAGTTTTTAAATCATTTTCTTGCACTGTAACTCAAGCGGCCCATTTCTTAGCTGGTGCTTATCTCTGTTTCCGTACAGAGCTGACCGGATGTGAATTAACTTCCCCAGGACAAGGCAGTAATCCATAGCAGGCCCTGGGCCCGGTTGTTCAAAGCCGATTAGTTTAACAGTGAATTATATCTTTTTGCATTAAAAGATTAGTTACAGGGCTTACAAACACTGCTCAGAATCTCTAACAACACAAACCTGTTAACTGACCACAAAATTTAGGCCAATTCGGCAAACGGATCATTAGAAACATGAGCAACGACCAAAACCTAACACTGGCTAACCAGTCTTTAATTTTAACAACCGGCCCGGACAACCGGGCCCAGGTCGTGCGACGGATTATTGTCCTTGCATTGAAGAATTCTTGATTCTCTTCCGGTTAGCACTAAACGGAAAACGGGGATAAGAGCCGGCCAAATGGGCCACTTAACACGAGAAGAATTTAACTTTTTGGATTTATTTATTTTAATTAGTGAATCAAGGTCGTTGCACCAGAAGCTGACACTCGTTCATACACTAGCAGCTGATCTGAGCCGAACAGAACAAGTCGGTAAAGCGAAGCTTCAGTTACAAATTAAATAACATGATAAATTAGGCTTAATCACAAAGAGTTTTACCAATTTTCGCACTGATTTATGAATCACTTGTAAGGCTTTTTTTTAAAGCTTTTCAGGAAGATGATTTGCAAAGCGATCTGCAATTCCGTTACGGCAGCACGCGCGAGATGGACTGATGTCAATGTTTTGTCACTTTTGTTTTCGTCAGAATAGGCCGAAAGCGAAAACCGTTTGGCAATTAGTGAGTCAACACATCTTCAGTTGATGCAAGAAAACGGACTCCGTTTGACATTTCATTTGGTCTTAACTTTAAACTGAGGCCTGAAGCATTTTTCACTATGCCAGGGTAGGTAATGTTTTGATTTTAACTGTTTTATCAAAAACAAATGGATCGACTGAGAACAATTTAGTTTTAGAACAGTAGGGAAATTGTATATTCCAAAGATGACACGAGTTTAAACAACGCATTTATTAGTTCACTGGTCAGTTTAACCATGCCCAAAAAAACGAAAAAATGGTAGTCATTCTAGGCACGACAAGTTATGTTGTCGTGCTAAGGTACAATGACAGATGTTTCTTTTTTATGTAGCTTTTATGATCTTTGAGAGTTTTTGCACTCAAAACATGTCAATGCTGAAAGTGAAAGGTGAGAACCTTAGGATTGCACGATGCACGACGCTTTAAGGATACACAAAAGACTTTTCATTGCCGCCGTTAAGGTACTCAATCCGCGCTTTTAGCAAAACAATATACATATCTGAAAGGTAAAAGAAGAAAGCTTTGATCTCTGCAATTATTTTTAACAGTTTTTATTCGAAAACAAGTAAGAGCCGTTTTCCTCGAAAAGTACACGGTTTTCCCGGAGTGTTTATTCTCCCGCGCGTTAAGACGAATACCGTTGTTTTTTTGTTGCTAGTTGTTTACCACACGTTACCAAATCATAGTTGGTCTCGGATTTTTCAGTCCCGGATTTTTCCAGTCTCGGATTTCCCCCAATTTCGTCAATCAAACTCATTTTGCACCTGCGAGCTTCTTTTGACCCACAAATCCCATCGCAAGCATAATGGAGTGCATTACTACAAATTGCTGGAAACGCAGGGGGGTGGGGCGAGCAACTGGGCTTGGCAGCTGTGTCTTTAATGCTAAAGCTAATGTCTTCAGGTCGATACAGTTACGAGTGATGCTTTCACATTAAACGTAATTTTAAAAAAACGATGCTGAACAAAAAAATATCAAGTTTGGATGCTAGTTCAACAAAACTTACTTATTGTTAGTGTTGAGTTCAAAGGGCTTACAATCAATCAAAAGGCTTTTGACAAAACGTTTTGTCTGAAAGAATTTTTTGTTACGATTTTAAGCTTATTAGACACTCTAAGTAACTATTTTTATTTAAAGCCGTGAAGAAGTACAGCTCTCAGTTTTTGTGTTATGTTAATTTTTATATTCACAGGTTTTCGAAAAGCATAAACAACAAAATTCAAAATTCATTTGATTAAAAATTTGGTTGATTTTCAGTCAGTTGCAGCACCACATTTGAGAGTTTTCCTTTGCCTTTTTTTTTGCCTTTTTCAGTTTCACTTTCAGAGGAAGCATAACATTGCCCGTTGTGCACAAAGCGGCTAAAGTATCAGATACTTTCATTTCAACAACTACAACGTGAGCGCTACTAAACTACTTTGTGTAGTGCCTTAAAGTAATGGTAATGGTAACTCTATTGGCACTCCCCGAAAGGGGCTTTTCGGTGACAACTACAATATCAAAAACAAATACAAATACTAATATTAAATAAAACTATCTAAAAGATATACACTAGTATTAACTAAAACTATCTAAGATATTAAATATAAAATTTCATATATATATACATTAAGTACAAGCCAAGGAGCCAATTCCAGAGCAGTTCACACGACCACAGCAGCGCAAGTACTCTTAGTATGGTGCAGCAGAAAACGTATTCAGTTAAGAATGTGAGTTAAGAATGAGGCCAGAAAAACATTGAAAAACTCTTCCCTCGACTGTGTGCGGGTTCTGGTTCCGTTTTAAGTGAAAAAAATGCCGTGAATTGGAGCCGCTTAGATGTCTGTGAAAGCCCTTTGCTTCCTACCTTGTCATTTCTTATTTAGGGTGGGGGAAAGCTATCTCCACCCGAGTGAAACTCACTGGATCTCAGTAGAATTACATCAAGAAAACACCATGCGAGTTTTAAAACATTATTTTAATATTCAAGGTAAGAAATAGAGATTTATTAAAGTCACATATAGTCTAGAGTAAATTACAGTAATCTGATTAAGTTACACAACTTGAGTTTGTGCTGCCAGTACTGTCTAGTCAAGACAAATTTAATGGCTTCCTGATGGCTAAGTACTTGCTTTTTATGTTCAAATCAACGCACTGCATTTTGTTACACTTTTGCATACTCAAGGCACAATCAGTGGAGTAATAACTGCAGACTACTTCTAATATAAACTCGTCTTTATCACTTTCTCCGCGGCATAGCCACGAGAACAAGTGGAACGGAAATTTAAGTGATTGTCGAGACAAGTGCAACAAGTGAATGAAACTTTCTGTCTAGACAAAACGTGCCAATAGACTCCATGGAGAAAAGGAAGAATTTAGAAGTAGGAACACGGCAAAAAAAGGACATCAAATTATAAAAACATATTATTCAAATAAGCTTAAAAACAGTTCAACGAAAAAATAAAGGCAGCTCAACACTCTGCTTTACAATATATGTTTTTCCTTTCCAATGTTCCAAAGTCAGTTTGTGTGCAATGGGGTTTGCTGGTCAAATGACGTTAGTTTCGTACTTTCAGTCCTTGCCTACCCCACCCCCCTGCGTTCACAAAAACTTGTACAAATCCATTCCATTATGCTTGCCATGGGGCGCTTCGATCAACGTGGGCTTTTTGAGAGACGTTATTCAACTTTATGGTGTTTAAAGCTTCTCATCCCCAACCCTCCCTGCACTTACAACAAATTCTAGCAACGCACTCCATTGTGCTTGCGATGGGGTCCGCTGGTCAAAGTAAGCTCACAGGTGCAAAATGAGTTTGATTGAAGCTTTTTGCGAGAAGTCATTCAACTTTTTGATGTTGAGTTTCCGATTTTTAGTGCTTTCTCACCCCACCCCTCCCTGCGTTTACAACAAACGGTAGCAATGCACTCATATATGCTTGCAATGGGATCCGTAGGTCAAAAGAAGCTCTCAGGTGCAAAAGAATTTAATTAAAGCTTTTTAAAAAAAGTTATTCAATTTTTTGCAGTTGATTTCCGATATTCAGTACTTTTTCACCCCACCCCACCCCCTGCGTTTACAGCAAATTCTAGTAATGCACTCCGTTATGCTTGCGATGGGGTCTGTGGGTCGAAAGAAGCTCGCAGGTGCAAAATGAGTTTGATTTACGAAATTGGGGGAAAGTTTTTCAACTTGAAAAAAATCCGAGACTAACTAAAATCCGAGAATGAAAATCCGAGACTGGAAAAATCCGAGACAAACTATAACTTGGTTCACACGTTGAGGTCAAGTTTTCTTTTTTATTGCTTTGTTGATTAGTTATGATTTTTTGAAGTTTTGACTCGCGAAAATTCGCTAATTTTTCGAAATAAACCCTGAAGAAGCAAACGGTTTAAAGAACAACTTAGACACCGTTTTGGACTAGTTCGGGTATTTTTCTAACACTGTTCCAAATTTCAGCTAAAGCTGTTTTAGGGGGAGCTAGACGAAAGAATACGCCATGAAATTAAATGTTTGATGTTGCTGTCTTTAAGTGTCCAGTTCGGTTGAGTTTCTGTGTTTAGTGTGACGGAATGATGCGGTGTGGTTCCTGTATCTTGTCGATCTTGAAGTCGTTTTCTATAAGACCACGTTTTCTGTTACGCGAACGTTGCAACACCTAGAAAAACGTCCGTGTTTCGAACTGTTCGATTTTTTCATTTGCTTCCTTGAGACTTTCGACCCAAATGCTTGATGCAGCCATTTTTGATTTCGCAAAGCCCGCGAATCACTATTTTTTTATTGATAGGGATAGTTAATATAAGTTATTATTATATGGTAAATGTTTCAACTGGCTGTATGAAAATGTATATTGTGGCGATTGAGTGACATTAGGAACGAATTAGACAGAAATTGATATTTCTGCGGCACGGTGCCGGCAGTAGAGACTGGGTTCGAAATAGAAGAAGTATATTGTGGGTAATAGTTGAGTATATAAAATGAATAGAGCACGTGTTGAGTCAATTTGGCTCTGACTCCTGAACTGCACACTCAGAAAAATTTTTATGTATAATAAACATGTACATGAGTAGCGCGCGCCTTTGGCGGGAAATTGCATACCGGATACCCAAGTTGTCGAAAACGCACTCGCACATTTCCTTCAACTCACCCATTTATTCTACAACTCTTACAACGTTTGATCTCTTTTTCTAACTATCCGTTCACAATACATTTTTTTAAGTCTAAATCACTGTCTTGAAATATGATACTCGAATTTATATTATTGACTATCTGCAAATCAAAGTGGTTCATGCGTTAAGTCCCTGTTACACGAGGCAATTTTTTCAGCAACTTGCAACGCAACGCCGAAGCGTTGCAAGTCGCGGAGAAAATTTCGCGTGTATTATCCCTTTCTGCAACTTGCTACGCAACGAAAATTGCGAAGCAAGTTGCAGAGAAAGTTGAACCATCTTCTACTTTTCGCAACGTTGCGAAGCCAGTTGCAGCGTGTAACATAATGCTTTGCAACCTGCTTCGCAACAAACTGCCGCTATCAACGCGAAAAAGCCAAAACTGGGAGAAACTGCTGATGTATCGTTTTATCGCAGGCAACGAACGAGATCATTGCGAGTTGCGAAAAAAGTTGCCCGTTATCGTCAACATTGCGTTGCAAGTTGCTGAAAAAATTGCCTCGTGTAACACGGCCTTTATTTCCGACAAAGTATTGAATTTTTAAAAATAAAAAGAAATCTTCAAACGTTTTAATGCAAAGATTTTAAACTGAGGCTTAAAAAATTTAGAAACAACCAGGCGTGTAATGGAACATTCTGAAGCAGGAACTATCAAGACGCCAAAATACATAAAATTAGTATATGTTGCAGCCGGTCCAAGTTCTTTCAATCGTCGATACATTAAACCCAGAGGTTTAAAAAGTCCGCGGCGCAGTTTTTATTTAAAATACTAAAAATAGTTATCGACGACTTTTAAAAGTGCTAAAACTGCGAGGAGCAAGCTATGCATAATGCAGGGCTGAAACTTTTGCTCAAAAGCATGCGTTTAGTAAGATCAAAAGTGGACGCGTGACCCCGATATTTAAAATATTCAAAATGTGGTAGAAATGCAAATGTCTTGTTGTCATCACCTTTGTTGTTGTCCAACTGCAATTCGAGCGCAGTACAAAAGATTTTTGTAAAATGAGTTGTTGTTTCTTCAAGGTTTTCACGATGTTCATGTAAAAGAAATGGCTCAGTTGATTTGTCCGTATTCGTTGATGGATTTAAAGTTTGAGAAACTGAAGGTGAGAAATTCTTGGCGTAGCGATCCAAATCAGTTTGTTTGTCACTGTTGTTACTGCTAATCATTTCGCCCGTCTCTGGTCGTGATTATGTTTGTATATACGATCGTTATTTGCGTACCAAAAACACGAAACTGTTAACAAAGTTCGAAGTTTATGCAACTGTTTAAAATTAATGAAAAGTGTTAGAGAGCTAGTATGTTTTAAAATGGATTGACTTTCTGAGCGAGGCAAGCAACTTTAACAATGCAAATTGGCTCGGGTTTTGTGGAGGTCAGCTTTAAGTTTCTACGTATTGTTGTATTTCTCTTTGTTTCGATCGCCTTCCCGTTTGTTGTGACTATTACTTGAAGTTGGTTTCTCGATTCATTGGAAAAAGAAACAGATTACTAGTTAAAAAGATGGTAAAAAAAGAGATTTTACAAGACAGAACACACGCCATAAAACTTGTTTTTCTCGCTTGTGGAAACAGGTTTGACAACTAGCAAAATGTGTTGCGTTACAGACTTTGTTGAGTTGGCGTGCAAACGGCAAACACTTTTAATGGATACACTATTTTCAATTGGGAGATTTGATTCTGTTTTCGTTGGCTTGTTTTTGCAATATTTCTGATACATTTTGAACTAGCAAACAATAGTTTTGCTTTTTTTTATCGCACGAAATATACGAGGTCGCGTGAAACTTAAATGCAGTTCAAATGAAAACGGCCATACTTTTCGGTTTTGACTCCAATTGTAATGAATAAATAAAAAAAAAAATAATAATAATAATAATAATGATTACCATTTAGATAGCGCCTTTTCCATAGGTAGATGATCAAAGGCGCTTAGCAATAGTTTTACAGTTGACTCTGGTAGGAGGGTCTTAGACAGTCCGCTCTCTGACGGCTCACAACTATTTTCATGAGAGTTGCCCTCAGACAGACCACAACACCGGGATCACCCTACTCTTTGTCGACAAGTGTTGTGGGTTCTTTTAAGTCAATCGATAGGAGACCGAGAGACTGGGCCTATAGTTTAACGTCCTTGTCCGAGAAGACGCGAAGGTCTAACCGTTTGCAGGTGTTAGGGCAAAGACAGCACCTTCTCCTCAGTTGTTTTAAGACCCTGAGTGAAGGTCCGAAACCGGGAATCGAACACGGGCCTCCCGAAAGACTGGCGCCTTACCAACTAGGCTAACCAGGCGTCTGTGTACAACCAACACATAGCAACCATGCACATAGATCAACTTAGAATTGCAGTGCTAGATCAATTCTTAAAGTTGTTCTCCCCAAATCGACGGGATAATCTAATTTTCGTGGGTCGCGGACAATATCGAGGGTACGAAAATATCGCGGATTTCAATACATCCTTTAACGTTTTATTGTTTAAACACTCACAAATCATGAGGTAAACTATAAAAAGTCATGAGGTAAATTATAATATTTTGAGAACGCGCAGCTCCCCCCCCCAGTTTTTTTCAATAATCGCCTCAATAACCAGAGCCATAAAATGTATTTCGAAGATCAGCACCCCCGTTTTTTTTCTTCTTTTGCGTTAAGCGCGTCTAGATCAGAAAATCTGAATGCAGGGTTATTACAAAAATATATTTTAGGGCAAGTTTATTGGCAATATTTCGTGTAGCCGTGCTGCTTTTTAAGCCAAAGTTGGCGCGAGGTGAAATGTAATACGGTTCTAAGATATGAATTATAAGCAAACAATAGAAGTTAATATACGACAAAATCGTGACAGGCACGACACTTTCAATATCCGGTGATATGTGACTATGATTAGAGAGAATGTCTATTTTAACTTTCGTTGCGTCGGTTTAGTCCTAACGTCGATAGTGTTTTTCCTTTATGGATGAAATAAGCTTCACGTTCTTTGTGTCGAGAAATATCTTTCGTGGGGAGAATTTCCAAGGGAATAAGAAGCATATCTGAAATAGAGTGACCTGGCGTAGTGAAGGTACATGGTATTGCGCCTTGTTTGGGATTATTTGTTGCTTGTCTGTGTTCAGTGAATCTCTTGCGAAGTGTACGTTTAGTTTCGCCAATGTATTGTTTCTTACATTTTTTACATTCGATCATATAGTTAAATTTGTAGAGTTGCAAATAATATGTGTGTTTGTGACGGTGTAAGATTTCCTACCATCTTCTATGTGTGGACATGCATGAAAGGCTTGGTTTGGGTTCTTTAGCTTTAATTTGGAACGAATTAGAAGATCGCGAAGATTGATTAAATAGGAGAGCGACGATAGGCAACAGTTTCTTTAAAGAGTTTCTTTAAAGATTTCTCTACATCTGTTTGATGAATGGAGGAGTTGCTGTTTATTTTGGAGTATTTTCTAATGTTGGGCTGTGCCGGATTGTAAGTCATTACAAAAAGAACCCTGTCACTTTGTCGTCTTGTTGTGTTCTTGCAAAGCTTGTTTTCGTGGTATTTGTCGTGTTCTATCAATTTATTGTTTTACGAAACGTTTTTTGTAACCTCTTCTCATTAGAGAGTGTTGGAGTTCCTTAAAGCGTTTTTCTAAAGTCATTTCTTTTGAGCAAATACGGCGTAGTCGTAGGGCCAGACTGTCTAGATCAGATTCGCACTAAGAGTCTCGAATAACTATCTCTAGACTTGCTCTTAAAGTCTCTAATAAACGCCCCTCCAAGGCCTCTCTACTGATCAGTTTCACCAAAAGTCTTTCCTATTCAAGAACACCAATTACCATTTTTAAACTAGTTACTATCTTTTTGAAAAAAAAACAAATGACCAAATCCATTTTCTCGCATGCGAGCTTGTCAAGTTTCCTTTGTTTTTTACTTAATTGTGCAATTAACCGCTGTAACTCGGAAGTGAAATAACTCAGTTATCGGGGTTTCGAGTATTAGAGGTTTTGAACAAAAAGACAAGAAACACTTTAATAAAGAGGTTTTATTGATTCTAAAGAACTTCTAGCATGAAAACGCCAAAACAAAATAAGCGTGAAAAGTACTATAGCTGCTCTACAAAATGCTCAAAACATTTGTGACAAACTGTTCACATGATTGATTTGAAAATTAGTCTGCCAAAAGTCCCTGGCGTTTAGCAGCCATTCTGTTTCTGTAAACAATGTTGCACAGCTTCTCAATGGCGGACTTAAGTCAGCAAATTGATCGTTTTTGATAAAAAAAAACAGACTATGCGTTTCAAGCACATCAGTTGCCATTGGCACTTCAAATAATGTAATCTTCTCGTGCGTATGTTTTGGCTCATTATTCGCAAAAGAGAAAATCGACTTCGAGTTGTCTAGCTAGGTAAGATAACTTAAGGGTAGTACTTAATTAAGTAATTATTTACTTTATTACTTACAAATCATGAGCTAACAAACGACAAACAAATTACAACTCTTTTTTTAGTTCGATTTAGAAATTCATTTGCAAATCAACAAATTGGCAACGGCCGTCTCTTCGAAGGATAATGCCTCGCACTCACTTATGCTAGATTCAGCTAAACTTTTAGAGGGGGGCTTAAAATTGATCCATCTTTGGGTATTCTGTACACAAAGAATTCGAGGGTAAAAATAAAACACCGTTTGTTGACAAAGTTTTGTTCGTAAGGCACGTAAAGGCCGAACACCGTTACTATCTCACCTTCTGTTTGTTTTTTTCTGCATGCCAGTCTGCAGCGAACGAGGGGTACTGACTCCTTTTTTCTTTACTTTAACCCGATATACCATGGCCAGACAAGGGCGCGGTTGCCAGATGCCTGGATAAGCTATCCGCCGGATAAGTGCTTTCTAATTTATGCAGTAAAACTATAATGAAAGTTATTTGACACCATTTAAATCAATAATTTAGGAATCTTCCACTCACTTAACAACCAGAGATAGAGAAACCAACAAAGAGTCAAACAATCTTTGATTTATTAGTGACGACTATTCGCTTTTATCCAGCGGATGGCTTTACCAGGCTTCGTACAACGTACAACCGAGCCCAGCCCCAGGTCATTAGAATTCCTTTTGTAATTTGCCAGAAGATCTCGTATTACTTCCCTTTTTAAAAAACAGATAATAACTTTAGAAATGGTAATTTGTGTTTCTGAGAAAGGAAAGACTTTAGGTATTACTAATCAGAGAGAGGCCGAGGAGGGGCGTTTATTAGAGATTTTTAGTGCAAGTCTGAATCGGAGGTAGAAGGGCGATTGTTCGAAACTAAACTAGTGCAAATCTGGTCTAGACGCGTTTAATGAAAAAAGAGACCAAGGAATGCGGTGCGTTTATTGACATGTTTCATATACATTGTTATAAAAAACTGGGCCGGCCGGGAGGGCGCATTCTCAAAATGTTATATTTTATTTATGAATTAATAGAAAATTCTTCCTGCCATGGCTGAGCTAGCGAATTGAGTTTAAACAAATATTTTACAGTTTTATGCACTTTAGTCTCAGTGATAATTTATATTTGTAAATGTAATAGAGTTTCATTGTTTCTCAGAATACACAGTTTATCATGTAAAAAAGCAATTCAGCTTTATAGCTGCTATGTATTATCATATTCATTAAACTACTATTAAATTAGATTATCCCCAAAGCTTTAACTTCTATTCTCTTTGCTTTCTGTGTTTCTGTTTGTTTTTACGAACAACTCTTTGTCCCCTCTCTTATTTGGGCAAGTCTCGCTTGTGCGAACGCAATTTCGAGTTTTTCGCATGTTCTTCACGTGAACGCTTTTTTGAGGACAAAACGGGGGTTTTGTCAATCTGTAAATTGTAACACAATCGGAAGCTCAAGCAAAGAACCTTTTCTTTCTTCCCTTTTCTCCTCTTTCGTCACTTGTATCGAGAATTTACCATAACAACAGAAACGGAAACAGGAGGTAAAGGATGGTATAACAACCTTTTTCTCACAAAAAAGACATATTTTTCATTTAACAGTAATTTTTACTTCAACCCTCGACTGTGGCTCATCTATCTTCATCACAAATACCATTTTATTGGTAAGAACTAGTACTGTTCTTAAGAGAGAGAGAGAGAGAGAGAGGGAGAGAGAGAGAGAGAGAGAGAGAGAGAGAGAGAGAGAGAGAGAGAGAGAGAG
>JAOBAT010093949.1:0-17056 GCA_026413305.1 Hydrozoanthus tunicans | reverse complement strand
AAGTTAGAAAAGGAGCTAACATACAAGAACTACAAGTGGGTACACTCATTGACAATGGCAAAGTTGAAAAGCTCAAGCTCGACATGTACCTTCAGGAACAAGGCCTGGCCATTGTTGGCCTAAAAGTGGAGGAGATAAAGGCAATCCGCTACCATTACAACGAAAGAAAAGTCCAGGCAACGGAAATGAGTTCAGCAGTGAGGAAGAGAGTGAAAAATCAGATACCGAGTCAGATGACGATGAGAGTAGTGAAGATGATCTTGTCATTGCTGATCTTGATGAATAGTCAAATGTTCATATGCCCGTTTTGACTTTTGTACCAGATGAGCAAACACCTGATGTCACCGTTCAAGCTCACTGAACAAAAGAAAAGAAAAGAATTTCAAAAAACAGAACAGAAACCGACCCGTGAAAAGCGAGCAAGCTAAGCTACAAAGGCTGATGTATTACACTACAGATCAAAACGGAAAAGAGAGAGTAACAGTGGCCGATCCTAACACTTTCAGATAACTGAGTTACCGCCATGTTTGACAAGCTCATAGACCATTTTTAGAGTGCCAGACTGTCGTCTTAAGACAAGTTCTTGCCTCGTATTACAGCTTTTCGTACACCAAACGTACAATATTTCAAGAATCACTCATCCGTCACTCACTCAAACCTTCAAGCCTTCAGGCGCGACGTTTCACAGCCACATGCCAGACTGTTTTCACGGTAAGGAGCCTGACCTTACTTGCCATCTCTTGCCCTGATCTCTTATCTCCACCTCTGCCCTTTGCTTTGACACTTCTTAAGTATGTAAACGACTCGACGTTTTCAAGGAAGTCCCAATCCTACAAGATTCCATCATTTACCGCGCTGTTTATGCGCTTAACCTCATTTGGCCAATTTTCTAGTTTTCTGCTGCATTTCCTGGTGGTTGTGTGACACTAGAAGTGCGATTTCATCCGTGCGCACAATCCACATCGTCTAATTGGGACCAAAGTGTCAAGGTCGGGTACTTGCGTCGTTTTCTGCATTGTCCGATCTCATGATTATGGGAACATTATAGTGAGAATAGACAGCCTAGTCTGGCTCCAGTATCTTCTGGCAGGGGATTTGTACCGTTAGATGTTCTGTATATATAAATTTTCATAAACCTGTAATCCAGCTTGTATTCGACGTCTACTGCGACGTTGTCTGGGATCCTCTAGACAAAGATTTTGAAAAAAAACTAAAAAAAATTACAAAATCATGCACGTATGATGACGTTCAATGGTTATGATGTGCGATCAACGGAATGTAATGTTTTGATTGATTATGTTGCGAATTTAATAAATTTTACATGTACAGTATTCACTTCTCTCTTCATGATCAATCCAAATAAAAGTAAAACATTCAATCTTTACATCTATTTATCTACAACAGTGCTAGACGTTTAGTTTCAATGGTACAGTTGTCCATTTCAACTACGCCATTCCTGTAGTAGAGACGAGACCTGTATCTAAGAGTAAAAGAAAACATATTTGAATATCATCAAAATATGTTTCCTTAACATTTGAAAAAGTTGTTACAAAAACAAAACAATTGATTTAAACTTGAGAGCTGGAAATTGTTAACAACATGACTATTGTTTCAACCCCTAAATGTATATAGTCTTTTCAGGAAAGTATAGTTGTTCAAAATTGTCAAGCCTTTCCGCCGATAACTTCGGTCTTCTTCAATTCACAATTACAATGCAAAAAAACAATTAGCTATGTCTTGGCAAGTTCGATTCTTTACAAAGACAATTATATATATGTGACCGGGATTGACAGAACTGATAGATGACCGTTATCCGCTTGTAACTCTGATTTGTGTTTTTGTCCACGAAAGAATACAAAGCTTTAAGAAATATGAGCTTATTGTGATATGCCTTTTAAGTTTTGACAATTCATCGTCCTAAAATCCACAATATGACCATGCCCGCGAACGTGTTCCATGTTATATTGTTGAGAGTCCGCTAAACTTTCAGAGTTCGGTTCCTCAAAACCGCGATTAACTTACCCCAGGCTCAACTTCTAACAAAAACTATTGGTTGTCAAAGAAACATACCCTGGGTAATCGAACAACTGCAGTATAAAAAATACGCTACGGTGTTTTAGTAAGTTCTATTCATTATAACAAGGGCCAATATAAATGTCAGGGGCTAAACTAATACCTAATAGCTAATTGACCCTGTGTTTCGTCAATCGTCTGTCAATCGAGATCCTTTTACGTTGCAACAAACAAATATTTAACTCCGACTCACTAACTAACACCAATACATTGCCAAAAAAAAAAAAAGAAAATAAGGTTAAGTCCGAAAACTTTGTTGTGATTTATAAAAGTTTGTACAGGTAATTATAAAAGTTACAGAGTTTCAAACTTGAAGTAGCATCGTATAATGTGGTTGATTACTAAGAGTTAGTATTTTCCTATGAGTTTCCTTTGAGTATATTTGAGTTTGATCCGAGATCATTTTTAAGCTTTTTGTTTTGCGGGAAAACTCTTTTAGAAACTGACGCTTCTTGACATCTTTTATGTAAGTCTACCGCGAACAGCGAACGGCATGTGAATTTGTGAGCAATTCGAGGGGCCAATGGAAGTAGCTTCTTCGGCATCCTGAAAATTATGATAGATACTGAAGTAGAACTTAATAAATCTTTCCAACAGAGCAAACATTCCTCCTTAGTATAAGCTTTCGTAATATGTGACGACAATGGCAAAGTGGTCTGATGATTTGGTTGATCATGTGACTGTTCCCGGTCGTTTACAAATGTGACGCAAAAGACTGGCAAAAACGATAATCCTAAAGTCGGCCTCTTGCGAGGTAGGCCGACTAACAAGGTTAATTAATCGCTAGAAACGAGCAATAAGAAGTGATAAGCAACAAATTCCGACCGAGCTTCTTTCATTTAAATACTAAATACTTTTCATTAAAGCACCAACTCATTTTACACAATGCCGGTGAGTGCGCAAGATCATGAGGTAACATATTTGTTCATTTTTATGTTCGGTTCAGTTAACACAAGAAGCACCGCCAAGCTACTAAAAATGTCGTTAACAATATCTAAGTAGGACATAAATCAGGTTTTGGTACCGAACAATTGTTTAATTGACCAAAACTGTAGCAATACAAGCGCTTTCCGATTGTTGTAGAGCTCTGCCTTTTACCTCACTTTATTACTCACTTTAATATTATATATTTATGTTTAACAAAGCCCGCTAATTATCTTTAACAAAGCCTATTTAAAGTCTAGCAGGATCCTCGAAACGCTCTTCAAAGCGGTGAAACTTTGCAAAAGTGCGGCGTTTTCACGTGTAAGGAGCAACGGAATTTTTTTTAACCAACTGCCAATATCTTCAAACATTTTAATCGTGATGGCACGTTTTTTCCCCTTTCCTTTTATATCCATCATTTGTGGCAGGAAATTTACTTTGGCTTTTAAGGTGCCTTGTCAATTCATTGTGGCATCAAAGCGCGTTTAAGTTATTACTATACTTTTTCTTAATCATAGATCCAAATAACAGTGTGTTTTAAAAGAGACAACCATTCCAGGACGGTCAGAAAGCGTTACTACTACTGCAGCTTTGTCGGCGAGGAAGAAAATTGTTTGGTAAGAACAAAAAGTTTCAAAGTTTATAAAGACTTCTAAACGGTTTTGATGAATTTATTCTTTTGTTATAACTTAGTTTGTGTTTCTTGTGTTAAGTGAACAGAACAAGATCAGGTTGAAAAATTGTGTTGCGACATGTTCTGACAGTGCTAGTTCGAAAATCGGCAGTGTAAGCACTTATAATTTAGTTTCCCAACACAACAGTATTGGTAGTTTTTTTATTTCGACAGCACTAAGTGTACAAGAAAGTACTTTTTTGTTAGTGCTCGTTTAAGCTCGATCGTACGCGTAGTTTAATGTTTTTTAGCTCTTGTTATAAATTATATGATATGATTTTGTCTGTTGAGAATGACTATAATTTATTAATCATTAAAAATGTTAGAATTGTTAATCTCATGAAAAGATCCCCATATGAGATAACCGTAAAACAGAAAGCGATAATGTCGGTGAGAATAAAAGGTTTAAAAAGATTTCTTCGAGAAAGATAATACTTTGATTTTTATTTTAAATTAATGAGTTTGAATCGCTTATCACTAAAACAGCGCAATATACGCTTGGCTCAGAGCATAAAAAATATGTTCAAAAGTTAAGCTTTAAAAATTGAAGAGCGGTGTAAAAGTTGATCAAAAGTTGATTAAAACTCTTTAACTCGAGTTTCACGCCAGTAAGGAAATCTCTTACTTTGATTTTAATTTATTCTAGCTAATAGATCTGGAGATTTTTCCAGAAATTACTTGAAGAATAAAAGTTTTCTTTCATGTTCAGACTTTCGTCTGAGAACGCACATAGAAATGTAGCAACTTATTTTTTATGTATGGGTGATTCAGTATTTCTGTAATCAATCATAACTTGCTACATAATATTTTTGTGAAGACAAACTGACATATTGTTAGTTTTCTTGATATTTGTTACTAGTTTGTTTGCTTCTAACCCTCCCCTCCTACCTCCCTTCACCCTCACCCTTCCCTTCTAGCTCCTCCCTCTTACCGTCACTCTGATCCGGCTTCCAGTTCTCCTTCTTCTCACCCTTCTCTTTCCCCCCTTCTTCCCGGACTCAAGATCCTTCTCGATCTTTTCATGAATCTCAAATTTACTAACTTTTCTTTCAGCGACTTTTTCCGGCCAATCAACCAGTTAAAAATGAAAACCGTGATGTTTTTTGTTGCTTTCGCTGCTGGAATAACAACAGGTCAGTGTTCAACGACTTGCTAAAATATAAACAACAACACTGATATCGATAGAGACTGGCAGACAGACAGACACACAGATAGACAGACCGTATATATAACAAGCTTTAATACATATAAAGGTGTTGCTAAAGCATTTACCACAAAAACAGGAACAAAGAACGTAAACCAATTTGTAGTCCGTGATGTTTATGTTTGCTATAGTAGTGATCTGTTTTCTTACATCTTGTATTATAAAGAATATTGAAATTCATAAGTTCAAATACCGAAAAAACGATTAAAAACGATTGTGGTGAATAAGATAATATCGGATTATTTCTCGTGTTCTATGTTAATCTAATTTTTTTTGTTTTTTTTTTCTGTTCAGATGTTTTTGTCCTCAGGAAGTTTTAAACATTACTTACTCTCTTGTTCCATGTGGTAAATTTCTTCCATTTTTTTCAAGCAGTTTCCTCTTTGAAGTGCTTTTTTTGCAAAAGTACAACATCATTTTCTGACTGTGACTCTAACAGGACAGTACAAACTTGTCCTTCCCGTCGTTTCACCTATTCTTGTGGCAAATCCTACTTTAAGGTAAGTCCTGATATGAAAGGCAATCCCGAATTTTTTCTTCTCGAATTCTTTGGTGCACTCAGTGACAACCTTTAAGTCAAAATATACTATGCATAATATACAGTTATATAATCTGAAGACTGAGATAAAAATCGGACTAAAAACTTTCTAACATAAAAATCCTACAGGCCGCATCAAAACATCCTTTGGTTATTTAACTATTTTTTTTACGTTAACTCGTTCAAGTTCAGTTTGGTAGCTAGCAAAGACTCTTTTAGCCTCGCATATTTGTATTTACTGTTAAATTCAACTCGACTTAATTTCATTTCTAGTACCTGTACACTACATTTACGTTATTTTACAAAATAAATCAGAAAAGCGAGCACTCATGATCAGCCAACTGTAATAAACAGAGGTTAGTCTTGACAATTGACTGAATATTTTACCTTACAAAATAAGCATACGACGAAGGAGATAAGTCAACGAAAAAGGAAATAAACGCATATACACTTCATTTACAACTCTAAAAAACGTTTAGCTAGAGGACACAACAATGTCAACAGTGTAACGAGAGAAGAAATAAAAATGTTCGAGTGTCCATGCATATATGCAATCATTAAGGAGAATGTGCAGTTTGGAATTATGAAGTTTGTAGAGTAGTAGTGCAGAGCTATTTTCAGTCTTCATAAAAGCTTTGCACGCACTGTCACTATGTTACTCCATTGCATAGGATGCCAGTAGATTGTTTTTCAGTTTCTTCTTAAAATCTGACTTTTTAAGGTCTTTCAGTTTAACGTCTAAAGAATTCCATACTTTGACCCCAGTAAATCTTACATTGAATTTTCCATAATTTGTCTTAAACTTGAGGCAAAGAAAAACTCTTATTTGAAGTCTTGTGTTGTAACTTTGTCTTTGGCTAACTTTTGTAAAAAGCAGGTTAGAAGAACTTGGCAGATCTCCATAATGAAAATCGTACATAAAGACTACATTAAATGACTATATCTATCTTCGCTACAGAAAGAGGGCACGGAGATCTTTGGGAAAGGTTGTGGTAAAAAGGCCTTATGCTCGCAAGAAACGTTTGATACAATTTGCAAGGTGAATCCTGAACTAACTGAATGCAAGATAACTTGCTGTGATGGACATTTTTGCAACTCCGCAAACAACTATGTGGTCAGCGGTATTACCTTAGCAGCATGTGCAGTCTTGTCCTGGGCAATCATGTGACACTAATGAGCTGTATGTGTTGGAACCAACTTTGACCCTTTTTTACTAGTGAAATTTTCGTAAATGGACGAATAAGCAATGAATGATCATGAGTGAATAAAAGGAGTAAAGAAAAAGAATAAGAACGAAAAACAGAGTTATGGAAAAGAACCAAATAACCTGTAAAATTATTTAATATTTTAGGACCAATACTAATCTTGTACGTACTACTAATACAAGTTCGTTGAAGTCGAGATGAATTTACATACTATGATAGGATTTTATAGAGACAAGCTTGCATTTGTAACAGATTGCGTGTTAAAGTGTACTGCCTTCTTAGAATTTCTCAGAAGTTTACAAAGAAAATTTTGAAAATCAACTAAATATTCGACCCGTTATTGAACTTTAAAGTTGTCAAAAAAGCTACGACCCTCAACAATGACCGCTGAGAGCCGAAAGAATGGTGACTGATGACAAAATAGGCGGAACCCAAGGAAACTAACCCCCAGTCCCTTGCTCGGTGTTCATAGCGTTTGTCAATCTACAAAGTGTCACGTCGTGTCGACAACTCGTGAGTTTATATATTTATGCTGCGCTATGAAACTTTTGTGTTTAATCTTAATAGGAAGTACCCTGGTCTACCGGGTTTTTAAGTTTAAGTGAATTTGTTTCGTGGAAACACCAATCAAAAGCGGTATTGAAGCTGGTCTGTCTGATTACAATCTATTTTTATGACGAACGTGAGCAGTCGAATTCTTCAAGCTCGTGCGACGAGATGGGCCCATAATGACAACCTCTGGATTTGCTTTATCTTTTTTATGGTCTGAAATATAACATAAGTTATCGTTTTACATTTGACAATCACTTGACGTTTAAAATTTTTGAGTATGGATAACGTGTTAGAACGTAATATAAAACTCAGGGTAAAATTAAAACACAATATATTAAAATGACGTCATATTTCTTGCCTATCTTTTCGTTTAACCGAGAAAGGTCAGATTTTTCATTCTGTGAACCGTTCGCAGATAACTATTAACTAAATATATTGCCACCTCGGACTCCGGTCAATGAATACAAAAACTAAAAGCAAAATGTAACGAAGACATTGGTATTGTCAATGAAAATAATAATTGCTAACAATTATTTTGGTGTAACAAAGTGAATCTCGCAAAATTTGTTTTAAAGGGCCTTTACAGAAAAGAGTGAAAAATTTATGCTAACGTGTTGCGAATGAATCAGTAAGCAATACGGGAACTCAGCTGTCAAATTTCTTACAAACCTTTCGCTTTGCACGTTCAGTTAGCATCTCTTCCCGGCCTTCTGTTGTCTTTTATTCCATCAACCGTGGGGCAGCGAGAACACCAACTTTGTTCCCTATCAGACGGGAACTCTTATTCGCCCTAGTCAAACCTCCCCGTGTAGACGTCTGGCGCGATTAATCACTGCGTGCTCGCAAGGTCTCTACTTATCTACCTCTTTTTTCTTACAAAGTCTACCCACTGTTTACATAAAACGGAATAACATGAACTGCAATATATTTTTTTTACTCACAACGGATCTTTTCGGCATTTTGCTCCAAATGTCACTCAAAGATCGCGCGCTGGTTTCCCGTAAAACGTATTCAAATCGACTAGTGCCATGCCTTTTTGCACGGGGTCATTTTCAAAGGGCGTGGCTTTTTCGATATCTTTGAAGCTCAATAACAGGAGCAATATTTAGTCGATTTTCAAAATTGTTTTTGTGAACTTCTAAGAAAGCCCCAAATTCTAAGAAAACAAAGTTTTCTGGAAGATGATCGATAAATACACTTTCAGACAAGTTTTTGTTTCATTATGCAGCTTTGCGTGCAATGTTTTGAGAATCGCTTACCCGTGCCATGCACTCACTCACTCAACCATTTAACGCCATGAGACGTGTTGGTCACCTAAAGCGTTTTCAATTTCTCTTTGATTCGATTTCTTGCCAATTTTATAAATTCGCGTCAGAAATTTCCCCTGACCTGTAGTTCCTACAATTTAGATCACGCCGAGGGTTCTTGATCTTTTTGTATTTCTTTTTGCACGAGGGTTCCAATTTAGTGCTTGTTTGTGACAACTTTTTAAAAACTTTGGTAGCCTATCCGACACAACTAGCGGCGTACGATGCATATGCGGAATATATTGTTGTGCTTGGTCACATTTCAATAACGTACAGAATATTATATTAAATTAAGGGTCTTTCTCAAATAGAGGAGCTGATTGCTGCTTAATTTGTTTCCAACTGACATTAAAGCGTCCGTATATCGACAACTATTTTCAAAAGAAAACTAGGTCAATTTGTTATTCAATTATTAAGCAAGTAATTAAACTGTTGACCATAGTACACCTTTTTTATTACATGAGCAAATTTAATGAGTTTTACAGCATTTATTTCAATTTTACACGACTTTAATGTAAAGAAGTTCTGTAACTTATGAAACTACCGAACCCAAACAATAGTGAAACAATCAATCTATCCATCTACTTCAGTCTCTCTTCTACAATTCTATTTAAACTATTTCAATGGTTCAAACGTCCAACTCAATTAGTCCAATTCTGTACTACAAATGAAATACGTATTTAAGAAGTTAAAAAAAAAAACATGTTAAAGTTGCTTAAAAAACGAAAAAATCGAGAGCTGGTAAATAACAACATGATATTTGATTCAACATATGAATGTATATTAAAATCACAGTTAGTGTTTAAAACCACCGTGTAAAAGTATAGGTGTTCCAAAATTGCAAAGCCTTCGGTCCTCTTCAATTCACAATTAAAATGCAGAAACCAATGAGCTACAGTGACTTAGCATCTTCAACTCTTTTAAAAAAAATTAAAGGCAATTACGTATATACGACTGGGATCAAGTTGATTGATGACCGTGTTAACCGCTTGTATTTTGATGACCGGTAACTCTGATTTTTACTTTTGTCCTCAGTAGGAATACTAAGCTTTTAAAAATGATATTTCTGACAATTGAGTTTTGTGAAACTGTCAGAAATAGACATTTTGCCGGCATGGACCAGAGGACTGGCTCCAGTTGTCAGTTGGGAATTATGGGTAATTCATTAAATAAGTACTGAGCTGTTAGAGGTTTGAATCAGTCTAGGTTCAGCCTTCTTAGCCAACTTTTTGTTCTATAATTCCCCTTAACCTCCATTGGGGAACGGCACTTGCATTGGGTTTGGGGAATACGTTCCCCTTTTTTTCCCAAAGGGTTTTGGGTTTTCGTATCCGGCAAGTGTCAAGAGTTTCTATCAGATAAAAAACTTTATGAGTCAGTATTGGCAAGTATGTAAATGAAATGTTTTGTCAGAGCGGAGCTTGTAAACAAATGTAAAATAAACCAGCTTGTGGCGCCTGCTGGCCTACATTCCCAAGTATCTACTTGTTGTAATGTGTTGAATGTAGTGTAGTGCCTGATTGGGTAGTGCAGGCAAAATTCATGCAACTTCTTGTGGTATGCGTGTTAAGCTGTAACAATTCTATTGTCCTAAAATCCAAAATGTGATCATGCCCATGAGCTGCGTGCTGTATGTTATATTGTTGAGTGCCCGTTACAATATTGATCAGGGCCCGGTTCCTCAAAACCTTGATGAATTTAAACCAGGGTTAACTCCTAACAAAAACCATTACTTGTCATTTTAATTACCCCCTGGGTTAGCATTAACCAGGTATTGAGGAACCGGGCCCAGTCATGTTATGGTGTGTTTTTACGTGAGAGTCAGAACTGCAGTAAAACCTAGTATCTTAATTGCTTAGTTAAGTTCCAAAAACAAATGAGCTAAATGATTTGGTATATTATAACATTCATAAAAGTAAAGGCCAATATATATGACTGGGGTTGATTTATTGCCGCTAATCTTGTGTTTTTGTCCCCGAAAAAACAAGCTTTAAAGAAATATGCAGCCAGCGTGGTGAGTATGCTACCTAATGAGTACAGTCTCTTTGTAAGCGCGGCACTCTAGCGTGAAAGAAACGGAAATTTTTAAACCAATTGCCAATATCATCAAGTTGGTTGCCGGAACTTTACTTTGGCTCCAGAAGCGTTCATAATTGTCAATTAGATTATTGTGCCATCGAGTGGAAAAGTTATTTATAGTCTTTTTCGGCTGATCACATGATCCCCCAAAACAAATTAAAGTGCTTTAAAAGAGAGATTTCACCCCAGAACGGTCGGAAAGTGTTAAAAATACTGCAGCTTTGTCAGAGAGGAAGAAGATTGTCGGGTAAGAGCAGAAAACTTCAAACTATTTTTATAAGTCTATTTAACATTTTTGTTTTATGTCTTTCCTCACAACTTAGTTGGTGTTTCTTGTTGTAACTGAACAGAACAAGGTCAAATTGAACAAATATGTTGTGACATGTTCTGACGTACTAATCATCGGCAGTGCAAGCATTATGAAAGAAAATAGTTTCCTAACAAAACAATACTGATTGTATTTATCATGCATGCCGACAGTAGTAAGTGTGAAAGTGCGATATTTGAGGTAGTTTGTTGCGAGTTTACAATTATCATGAAAAGAACTTTGTAGTTTGTTGCGAGTTAACTGATATCATGAAAAGAACTTGTTTCTGGTGAATAGTCTGGGTTAACCTATTTAGATTTGTTTCACAAGAAGATTCCCATTTCATATCACTGCAATACAGTTAGCGATAGGTCAATGAAAATAAAAAGTTTGAAAATAGTTTTTTTAGACGGAAAGCCATAGTCTTCTAGCTGAATTTTTCAGAATGATTACACGAGCATGTTTTTTCAAGTTCAGACGTTCATCCAAAATTTTACACAGCGAAATTTATCAACTTGTGTTGGTAGGTGATTCATTACTTTTGTATTGAATCGTAACTTGCTGCATATATATATTTTTTTGAAGACAAACAAACACACTGTTAGTTTTCTTTATATACTGACTGTTAGTATATTGCTATTAACCAATTTGAAATTTTTCCAATTCCTTATTAAAAGATAGTTTTGTGTATAGTTTTGATGTCTTTACTAACAAAGAATACACTTTGAATTATTGGCGAGGATGCAAGGATATGCCAAGTTATTTGTGTAAAATGTCTGCGTTAATATTAGAGTTGGGTGTCATCCGCATAGAAATGGAATTGGATGTCATGTTGCCTGATAATATCAGCAAAGGGAGCCGTGTACATAGAGTACAAAATAGGTCGTAATACCGATCCTTGTGGGACACCACATTCAAGCTTCCGGCTCGAAGATCGTGCGTTCGAGACACGTACAACTGAGCTGGGTACGATCAGTTAAGTAGGATTGTAACCAAGAAAGGGTCTTACCAGTGATTCTATAGCAATGTTTCAGTCTTTTTAACAAAATTTCATGATCTATACAGTGTCAAATGCGGCAGACAAATCAAGAAGCACGAGTAATAACACATTCATTGTTATCAATTGCTCGCAGGATGTCATGAATGCACGTGAGTGCAGTTTCGGTACTATGTACTATAGCCCATTCAGCTTATAGGCTGACTGAAAAAGTTCATGCAGACGATTGTCTGCCAAGTGCTGGGTAAGCTGTACTACGGCTCCTTTTTCTGCAGCTTTAGAGATGAATTTTAAGTTTGAAATTGGCCTAAAATTAGATTTTTTCTCGTGGTCCAGCGACTGCTTTTTAAGCGAAGGGTCTACAATGTCTGTTTTAAGTTTTGAAGGAACTACCGAACTTTCAAATGAAAAATTAAATATTTTAGCAATAACAGGTAGCAGGATCTCATAGTAATCATTCATTACTGAGCTGGGAATAGGGTCAAGGTCACAAGACTTCTTCGCTTTGGGTTTTAGAAGTGATGACAGCTCTTTGACAGAGACAGGAACAAATTCAGCGAGTTCTAAGCATTCAGGTGAACCTGGCGTTTCAGATGGTCGTACAGTCATTGCATGGGAAATGGTCACGTATACGCTGTCAACAAAATAATCAGCCAGAACCTTGGCACTATCGTGAGAAGGAAGGTTTTTTTCCGCTTTAGTGTTGAGCATTTAGTTTATTGACAAAAAAAGGATTCGATGGTTGTAACTGTTTTCTTGGATCACACCTGAGTAGAAACTCATCTTGGACTCATAGATGAGCTTATATACGCGGGTGCATTGCTCAACATACATTTCACGGCTTATAGTGACTCTGTTCCTGCGCCACCGACGTTCAAGCTTCCGCCGTTTGATTTTGCTTTTTCAATTCGAATTTGCTCAGAATACCATGGAGCCGCCGGCCTAACAGTTACAGCTCGTTTTTTTTAACGGTGCATGATGATTCAGCAGTGATACCAACGTGTTATCATAGCAATTAGTGAGCATGAGATCAGAATTACGAATGTCCTTAACGAGGTCATACTTATTGCGCAAGGAACGATACTGTAGCTCTTTTTTCTCAGGATTTGGTTTGTTCAAGCATGTTGTTTCCCAGTGAACGGCACAGTGATCCGAGATCAATGGATCAGTGACTTCAACATTTTTTTACCGTCTCTTCACCTGATCTAGTAATTACCAGATTTTTCTAAATTCACAATACTTGCTGAAGCTTATTCAAAATAATTGTGTCAAATTTATAAGGCTATTAAGAGATCCAATATAATATATGCACATTAATTCTTATATTGTTAACGGAGGATGATTCATGGTGTGGTGTATAAGAGCTTGATCAGTTGAGTGCTGCGATGTTAACCCACATTCTTGAAACGACTGTTGAGACTGCTAATTTATGGGTTTCTCTAGACTTCCTATATTAGGATGGTAGGTATGTGACCGTCGTATTTTAAGGGGTTAAAATTGCCAGTCCGGTATTTGTTGTTAAAAAACTGTGTTAATCCAGAAACCTTGTACTTTTTAGGGTTTAAAAACTTGAAGCTATTGGAGTGCTTACATTCCCGTGTTTTAGCAAGCGTGTGTACTGAACAAGAAGTTAAGACAAAAATCTTTGGTACGTGCCTGCGCGCCTTTTTACTGCTTATCACGCGCAGCGCAACACGAAAGGACACGCAAGCTGCCCAGGGAAAATTTTCAGATTTCAATTTCTTTAGGGTAATTTTAAATCCAAGAGGCATTTTTTAGGGTGGTAAATGTGTATCCCTTGATATTTCTTAGGGTATTTTGGACTTTTCCGACGATCATCCCTACCTTTTTGACCGTGAAGTACCGCCTCCCCCCATGCATAAGACCTATTACTGTATACATATTTTTAGTGTGCGAACAATATTTTACCATAAGTCATTGAGTTAAGTCATTAAATTCGATTCCAAGTAATGACGTGTTATACTTACAAGGCAAATTCTATATAATGTGTAAAATTTGAAATTCAAATTTCTTTTTTTGAGTGACAGACCTGGTGACATAAATGCTTGGTAAGTACAACCATTTGAAAAGAAGTACGTTATCAATGAATAACTCTCCCGTTACAAATTATTCACAATTGACAGCAATATCGTTTTCGAATCCTTGAATACGTAGTATGAAAAAAAATAAAAACTCTTTCGGCCGGTTGCGAAGATCGTTTACAGATATTGGAAATACTGGATTTGTGCGAGAAAAAGTACTCATCAAAATGGTGAAAAAATACTTTGAGTAGAAATTTAAAAGAATGGCACAAAATTGAAAAAGGTTCCTAAAAATTTTCTCAGTCTCTTTTTAATTACATTTTTGGTAACATTCAAAGAAATTCTAAGAGAGCGTATCAATTTTCTTGTTGTTAGATTTTGTTTTAAAATCTTAGATGATTGATCTCATTTCATCGTGTTTATTTAGAGTGTTTCTTAGTAATTTCTCTCCCCTAACCTCCTTTCCCTGCCCTTCTCCCTTCCCTCACTGTCACACTAACTCTTGATAGCAACCTTAACCCCTACCTCCGCCCTCCCGTAAACTCCCTTCCCCCTAAAGCTAACTCCCTCCCAACCCTGATTCTCACCCTCACCCTCCCCTCCTCTATTCCCCTAAAGCTACCTTCCTCCCTCCCCCCACCCTCAACCCGAATCTTCCCTCCCCTCGCTGTTTCCCCTTCACTCCTCTGTCCCCCTGTTTTTCCTCCCCTCATCCACATTTTTACCCGCCGCCCTCTCCTCACCCTCCCTTTCCCGCTTCTTTCCCGTACTCTACCCTCCTTTCTTCCCTCATCTTCACCATCCCCATTTTCCTCTTCTCACCCTAACCCACCCTTTCTTATCCAGCTTCATTGTCTTTTTCCTCGTTCCTCCCTGACTCGAGATCCTTGTCGACCTATTCATCATTCTGAAAACTGGAGTTCCATTACCACGTGTCTGATTTATTCTATTTCAGCGAGTTTTTCCTGTCAATCAACCAGTTGAAAATGAAAACCGTGTTCTTCTTCCTAATTTTTGCTGCTGGAATAACAATAGGTAAGTGTTGTAGATATTGCTTAATCAAAAGCAATATTCAAAAGAAGAACAGAGATCTTGATGAAAAGTTAGATAGATTAAGGACTGGCAGACATGGACAAACAGGCGGAAAGACAAACGGTAAAACAAGCTTTATTAATTTGGCCTCATGGATATAAAGAGATTGCTAAAGCATTGACAAAAAAACAGGATCAAAGAGGTTACATATATTTATATATATTTATCGTTATATATCTAGGGCGTTAACAGGAAAAGGGATCCTTCAATCGTTTGGCAAAATGTAGCCGATTGAGTGTTTTTGCGCGTGCAATATTTAAAATCCCTGTAAGACTCAACGCCTGCAATTCGGAAATGCCATTATATAGACTATAATTATAACAAACCTGCAAAATGCTTGGCAACTCAAATTTAGTCTTTAATTAGAGTTAAAGTTTTCAAGACTTGAGTGGAACTTAATCAAGAAGCTAAAATGGCTTTAGTCTCGCTCTAATTTCACGCTACATTTCTATGCTGGTTTGAATTTTTTTTTGTTTCACTAACCACACATATTGTAGGATAGCAACTTCAAGCTAAATTCAAATGATATAAACTAGAGAGATTGAATCGACCAAAAACATAGTGCTCACAGGAAATGCTGTCAGTCGAGTTTTTGTCACAGACAAAAACAATTTTTGGCTTTTGCGCAGGCCCGTATTATCAGCACTATTTTGGGTTATTTTAACTTTATTTTCAAAGCTAGTTTCTTGCAAAATATTGCTTAATTCCTAATTCAAGCTTTAATTGATCTAATTCATTGACAGAGGGAAGCTCGAAGTAGTTGGATTCGCTCTTTGAATTATTCGATTCCTGTTAGTTCCACGAGACCCTCCTTGTTATTTGTCTTCAAGTTGTGGCACTAAACCGATTCCCCTCAGTTCCGCAGGCCATGGGTTTTCATACATCAAAATTTGTTAACCATAAGAACACTTGTAAACGGTGGTGATTAGAATAGTAATGTATTTTTTTGCTTCTATGTATATATTTAAACATTGTTTAAACTATTTCTCGCTTTCTGTTTAGAAGTTTGTTCTCTTGGAGTTTTAAAAATACATTGAATTACTTTCTTCATCCTTGTGGTTTACAATTTTTTTCTTTTTCTCAACCAGTTTCCTCTTTGAAATGTTTTAAATGCAAAAGCAAAGACTCTTTTGCTGACTGTGACTCTGAGAGGACGGAAGAAACATGTGCTTCAGATGAAAATTTTTCTTGTGGGTCTTATTCCGCTAAAGTAAGTCACGATATCAAAGTTTAACCCGAATCACACTGTATTGTACTGCTGTAACCTGTTTTACTTGTCGTAACTTTTGTTCATAATAATTCCTTGCAATCAGTTAAAAACGTTTCAGAATATACTCTATGCATAATAATAGTCATCTTAAGACTGAGATTGAAATGTTGCGACTACCAAAAGAACTAGATTCCAGAATTAGTGATCCTTCTAAATTAAAAAAAAAACTAGAGACAACAAAGTATTCACTGTTTGTAAAAGTTAAATGTTAATTCCTTTTTTTCTTC
The DNA here is from genome assembly GCA_026413305.1 of Hydrozoanthus tunicans. Lineage (NCBI taxonomy): Eukaryota > Metazoa > Cnidaria > Anthozoa > Zoantharia > Hydrozoanthidae > Hydrozoanthus > Hydrozoanthus tunicans. Next base: position 566 of record JAOBAT010093949.1, on the reverse strand, counting down.
ATGCTTCTAGGGTTAATTATTTACCTATTTGCAATTAATTACTTGTTATCTTTTTGTGTCTATTTTAAACTCGATTGTTGTTCATTTCTTCATCCTATGCAATCGAGTCAACAGCTTAGGAGCTAAAAACGATTTTATTTCGCTCTATTTATAAGAAATAACTTAGAGACCGAAGCGAATTGTTTTGAAGTATTCAACCTTATTTACAGCTACTGACACTTCTATTTATCTTTTCTACAGAAAAAAGGCAAGACGATGTTTGAAAAAGGTTGTAGTTTAAAGAACACTTGTTTTAAAGAAAGTTTTGATATCGTTTGCACATTGAGTCCTGAACTAACTGACTGCAAGATATCTTGCTGTGATGGAGATCTTTGCAACTCCGCAAACAACTACATGGTCAGCAGTATCACTTTAGCAGTATGCGCAGTCCTGGCCCGGGCGATCATGTGACCTTGAGGAGCTGTATTGAACGTTAACTCGAAATAAAGTTGAAGTGGAACCCAACTTACAATAAAAGTAGTATTTGGAAACAGGTTGTTTATAATAACTGTTGTTATTTTTGTCTT
>JAOBAT010093938.1:0-17059 GCA_026413305.1 Hydrozoanthus tunicans | reverse complement strand
CTTATCAGCAGCCTTTCACGACGTACGCCTACCAGTAGAACGGTATTATGCCAATGACTTCATTTACTATTAAGAAATGAAACTGTTTCATGATTATGGTGTAAATTGTCGAAAGTAGGTTGTTTCTTTTATCAACTTCATGAAAAGGGTCGAAAAAGGGGCGGGCCTAACCCTTTATACTGGAACCGCGTGTTTAAAGACAACCGTTAGACTGATTAACGTACTAAAATGTACTGACAACGCCGAGATTTAACTGCCTAATATTCCTCGTTGAGCCAGACAATCTTCTTACAAGCCCAAGCAGGCATAAACGATGGCAAGTTTACAACAACAGTGTACAAGAAATTATTAGAAAAACTTCAATTCCATTGGAAATCATCGGCCCCTAAGAAAATACCATCACGGGAGAACTTCATGGAACAAAGAAAATTGTTGATTTCATCACACTTTGGGCATGTTGTTGATCAGCCTACAATACTAGTCCATAAATTAAACTTTGAATGTATTCAAAAAGCAAACACAAGCTGATTGCATTGGTGTTTAGTAATATTGAATTTTCTCAAACCGCAGTTCAAAAAAATTTATCATTTATAAAAAAACTTCAAGAGGCCGTATCTTAAATATGTATTAAACAGTTTAGTTTCAAGAAACAAGTTTTTGTATAATAATTTTATTTGTAAACAATATTCTTTAACGAAATAATAGAAAAAAACAGTGAGTTCACCTGCGAAAAATAGAGAAAAATAGTTTAAAAAAATACTGAGGGGAAAATAGATATAAAATAAGCACTATTTCGTAAGGCGTATCCCTGTTTCCCGGCCATTTGGGACGAGAGAAGCAGACAGCCATTAAGAAGTACATGCTTGTAAAACGACAGTCCTTGCTATCGGAAAGAACTGTAATCAAACTTCTTTATGGTCCATTCATGGCGGCACCAGCACGACGATAACCTTTTTAAACGGTCAGTTCATCTTCAACCTCATGATCACTATCTTGATTTAGGCTCTTTGTATGCCCCTTGTCATACAACATGGGCGGCAGAATCCTGGGGGGGAGGGGAGGGGGCAACCAAATTATAACCCCCCCCACCTCAATTTTTTGCTTCCTCCGTCCATGGGAACACGGATAATCAGCTATTTTTGCCAACATTGAACACAGCAGCGAACGCAGTTGAGAGCATGTTGATCTCGTTCTTGACCTCAGTCTCGCGCTTTTAATAGACGAAAAATCCGTAACTCAACCTTTTTTTTAAAAAAAAACCAATTTCTCACTGATTCGCTGGGTGACTATAAAGGCTAATGTAAATATTCACCACAGTGTCGATGAAAGCCAATTACACTCACCTCCACTTCGGTGAACAATTACTCGCTATATTAATAATATTAATGATAACAATAATAATAATACTCATTTATATAGCGCTTATACATAGGCTCCAAGCGCTTTACAATATTTTAAAACTGAAAACTAATATAAAACTAGGGCTCGTATACATAACTACTACATCACTAATTATAAAATTGATCTAAATAATAACTACAAACTAACATGTAGATACTAACTACAAACCAATACAATTTACTTAAACTTTGTATTTATTAAATTGTATTTACCCCCCCCCTCTGTTTTTCGTTTTTCGTTTAGCGATTTTGTTTTTAACACTTTGAAGGCCTATCTTCAAATTACCCGCCAGAAGGAGAGGGTTAACTAATGTCTGAACACAAAGTCAATAAATGCAAATAGAATATCGGCCAGCCGTGTTAATAATGTTGACAAACTACTTCAACAGCCACCAGCACAAAAGTTATCCGACAATCAAGTTCACCACTGAAACCTCACACTCCGAAGCAACTCTATACAAAGGCCAATGTCTTATGAAACTGACATTTTAGATGTATCTACACACAAATAAACAGACCGAAATATTCCTATGATACGCAATTCAAATCTTGCCACTCACAGGAGTTTAAAGGTTGTGTAAAACGCAAAACAATTATAGACTCCCGCGACAAACTAAAACGAAGCTAAAATTCGTGTTCAAACTAAAAACTTCCAGAAATGCCTCTTAAAATGAGAATATAAAGAAATCCAAAAAGATAAAACCTTTGAAGGAATTACATTTTAATTCGGAAATGGGACAAAAAAAATCCGGGGGGGGGGATAAATACTGCTCATCGCATCATTTGTTGTAACATGTACAGATCTAGATGGTAACCCACCAGCTTCAAATATAAAGCAAATGCTGTATAAACTGGTACTTACTCTTCCCAAATAAAAAAATTCTATCGTACAAATGAGTATACTTTCTCAAAGACATACTTCTTAAAGCAAAACTAATGTAAATTCACAAAGAAAAAAAAGTGTGGGAGCAAACTACATATCAAACTATAAACGATGTAAGTAAGATCGCGTAATGCGCGTAAGTCCGTCTTCCCACGTATATAGCCTTCGCGACAACTTCAGATTTTCCCCTCGTTCCAAGCAACGTTTGGCTATTTAAAACTACTCATTCTTGAAACGTGCAGGTCACAGCGAAACGCTTTTACCAGGAGCTGGAATTAGGAAATCGGCTCTGTGCCGCCGTTGCACAAACTTCGCCGAGTTTGCTCTCAATTGTAAGGCCATCAGAACTCGTTCATCTTTATACCAGAAGTAAAACTTGTGTTTTGCAGCTTCTCTTATATGGATACCAAGCTACAACTATCCTCAGAAGAGGAGGTGAATAGCGGTGGATAAGTATTCCGAGGCGCGAAGCGTCGAGGTATATATCTAGAGCTATAGACACCGACTCTGGGGGGATGGTTGTTTTAGTATTTTCCTCGTCTATAGCTAACGGGTAGCGCGTTTGACTATCGCCTCAAAAATCAACTCAGTAGTCATGGATATTGCGAGATACGGGAGTTAATCAGAGCACGGAAAAATGGATATTGGTTGCTCTGGTAAATACTAGTATACATGCTACACTAGGACACTCACAATAATTTTTAATCTTTTCATTAGGGTGCAGTGGTAACTATTATTGTTCTAGCATCTCTGCTTCGGGTACAGATGTGTTAACAACCAATTAATTACTTCAAAGCCTTAATATAAAAAGTGGTATGACCCAAGAAATGTAAAAAAAACCCATGATTTTTATATGGTGTGACATCATTTACATAACTATCAATATGACCCGTACGTCATGAAAAAACTGATTGAGCTACTCAAGTCCTGTCTACCGGTAATCCCCGTGTTTCACGACAAAAGCATTACTTTATAGATAAAGAGTTCTTAAGTGAACAGGAATTCCAAAACCCAGTCTGAATAGGGTTAATCCACAACACAGAGACAGCTAACATCATCCACTATATGCAGCAATAAACCCTGGGTTCCAGGAGAAGTTCTTATTGAGATCAAGCTGTCTATTAGTACATAGTTGACATGATTTCTTGCTCAATCAGGTACAAGTTATGTTGGTCATAAACCCACCAACCCATCCTGGGGCAAGTCTTGTGAGAATAAAGACAACCACAGGGTTCATTACATCCATTCCAAAAAACATTGTAACTGATGGAACAAATATCTTCTGCAGCCACTCCATATAGGCCTCACATCCTGGGGTAATACTGACAATTTGGCCCCCAAGACTCGTCTTTTCTTCATCACTTGAATCATCTCCATCACCTCTGTCTTCTCCTGAAGCATCCTCGGTACACATATGTTCATTCAAAGAAAAAACATTTTTGATATCTTCTGTACTTGGCAGCTCTTCCTTTGCCCAAGGAAACAAACACACCTCCATAGTTGAAGTACCTTCATTTCCATAAACACCTGATAAATAAACAAGTACAAGTGAATGTAACTACAGTTCTGAGTAATTTTTTATTCATTTGCCCAAAGGAAGCCCCATCTAAATATGTATAGAAAGAGTTTAACAGTGATTTAAAAAAATCAAGAAGTCCTTCTACAAAAAAGCAGAAATTAAAATCCTCAAATGTGTATTCATTGTTGGTTGTCAGCATAAATCTTGAGACTCTAGATATGGAAACTTTATGTATGTTGTTAAATAAATGTTTTTTACTAGCTTCCTCTGTAAAGAACATACGTTCTATCCATAGTACAATGTACATCACTTCATTACCAGATTCTGGGTTTCTTATGAAACTTTACTTTACTAATAGCTTTCCAAAATAAAGCACTGAAATGAAACAAATGAAATACAAAATACTACTTCTGAATCACTGATGCAAGTGTTTCTCTTTCTGAGTCAGGATTGCTAATTAAGCTTGGTTCACACTGGCAGTAGAAGCAGAAGCAAAGGCAGGAAGCTACCAGTCGAGAGTTACATTTAAGTGAGAACCGATGCGACGGAGACAGTGCATGTGCACGTGTATTATCAAATCAAAATGGTGGATGAGGAAGATTTTTGGCCAGTGTTGGTTTTTATTAGGCTGCGTGTTAGAAGAAGGCATGAAATGACCAACTTCAGAAAAAGGAGAAAAATTTGGGGTGAGAGAGTTATTTGTGGCCAGAAAAATGCTAGGCAAGCATTGGAATCTTGTTTTGGACATGAAAGCAACAGATTGGGAGCTATATTTTTGGTAGATCAATGCATGATTCTAATCTGTAAGATTTCTTTTTTTCTTGGTGTTAAATCTCCTAGTTTAAGACGTTTGAATGATTGTATCTTGCAGTTTGGCAACATTGTTTTTTGAAGGGATTCAAAGTTCGTAAGGCCAAACAAAAAAAAAATTTTCCGAGGGACTGGAAAAGAGCATTTTCATAAGATCATCCTTCCATTTCTGCTTTTACTTCAATCATTACTGGTTCACATTACAAACTAGACAACGGAAGCAAAACAGAAGCAGAAGAAACCCTTCCATTGAGCTTCCACTTGTGCTTCCGTCTCTGTTCTCTAGGTTCACACTAGAACATATAAGGCTTCTTCCATCTCCACTTACACTTCTTTCTCCACTTTCATCGCTACTGTAAACCAAGCTTTAGAAAAACACACAACACAACCAACGCCAAAAATAATCAATTTCAAATGTAAAGATTAATATACGTATTAAGATTATGTACATTGCTTTCAGAAGTGAAGTTTTTCCCTGTTGCTATATCACCAGCTTCAAACTTTCTTTGCCTTCATCATGTTTGATTCTGGCACAATGTTACAGAAAAATCTAAATCCTCAAATAAGCATCAAATGTATTCCAATGCATGTATTGCAATACCCCAGGGTTAGCTTTTCTTTGATTTGATTAAACACATAGAAAAAAGAACAATTTAAGAACAATTTGAGGTTCAAATTATAAAAACTTAAGAACAATGAATCTCAGCGAAATTTACTGGTTCTTATAGAATTTTAAAAAGTGCGTAGCCATCGAGTTAAAAAAGGTGCAAAATGAAAACTTGAAACTGCACAACTTAACAACAAATATGGATTGTTTCTGCTAAATATAATAAATTATTTTTCTAAAGCATAATTCAGGGTTTGTACACTTTCAGGACTTAAAAAATTCAGGGTTTTCCAGGGCTATATTTTTATTTTTTCCAGGGATTTTCCAGGACTTTTTAAAACAAGAATGAAAATATCAACGTTCAAAATCACCTATTTAAACAACATTTTTGTAATTAATGTCACGAAAATTTGTATTTATTGGACAACGGCATGCAAAAATTAAGTTTTAAGTCTTAGTTGTTACTTGAAATGAAAAACAATGCATCATTTGGGAAATCTAGTTTTTTCAAGAAGATTCTTAAAAGTTTTCCAGGGCTTTTCTAGGGGTTTCCAGGGATTTCCTGGGCTTCAAAAATTTTCCAGGGTTTTCCAGGATTTCCAGGGCCCGTATGAACCCTGATAATTGCAAAAAATTTTGTGTGGGACAGGGGTACAGCAAAAAGTGTTAATTGAGTACTTTATGCAGCCCCATTGCACTCATTTGATGTTTTACAAAATGACATGCATCATTCTTTGCATTGTCCAACATTGCCCAAGTGACATTGAGTTTTTGTGGTATCAAAGAGAACGTTAGAGCAATGGCTGTCCATGCCAGTGTTTGCAACTGTTATTCTTTTTTGTCTAGCTAATTTATTTTAATTTCGAATATAAACTTATTTATAAACATAAGGACTGAATTTGATATTAGCAATTTTTGCGTGTGGAAGCAATTCATTTCGATTATTATTGACATGTCAATATTAACTATATTTTCAGGCTGTAACAACTAACAAACAGTCCCTAGTGGGAACTGTTTAGGCAAGATATGAAGAGGGATTTTTTCAAATCCTCACCTTGTATGTGTGTGTGTGTGTCAGGCGGGGGGGGGGGGGTGGATTTTTATGTACCTGCAAATGCTTTAGTCAATACTTATGATCTATTGATTATGTATAACATAATGGAGAAAGAAAAAAATTAGTCTTACTTACGACAATCACATTCAAATCTTTCTGCTCCTTTCAGAATTTTCTCAAGGATTGACAAGGTTTTGCAGAAATCTTTGTAACTTGAGATGTTGTCTTGATTGACCTCAAAAGAACTTGGATGAATTATTCTAGTGTCTTTCCATCTTTTCGGAGGAGGGTCAAACACTAACTCATCTTCTGGTACATCATAGCTGCCATCCCAATAACAGACCCAATCATTTGCCCACTTATCAAGATTTCCTGTTGGCTCCTCTTCAACTGAAAAGTTGTACCAGTAGAGCGTATAGTTTTTCCAAAAACCTTCACTTGTTAACTCACCCTGTGAACAAAATTTTCTATGCATCATGATCAATCATGCAATAGTTTTTTCAAATTTCTAATTTTCAAAAAAATTTCTAAATTGTTGAACAAGAAAGCATGTTGTAATGACTGCTACACATGTACAGTACTAGTTTTTGTGTCCACATACATGGGATAGTTTAATTAAACTGGCCTTTGCTCATTTGTGATGTATAGGAATAAAATTACTGTTACTACTAACTTATTTTGATTATACGATTCTTAGAATATGAAATTAAGTGAAAGCGTGTCTAAGTGATTATGTTTTGATGTCTGCTAAACATCATTCTCAAGTCATTATCCAAGAAGCAAAACAAAGTTTATATTATACTGAAATAAGAATACATTTTAGGCTTGGCTGAATACAATGTTCCATAAAAACAACAACAAAAACAAAACTTAAAGTGTCAAACAAAAAGTTTGGGGGGGGGGTTATTAGAGAGGGAGGAGGGGGAGGATGGGGCACTTATTTAAAAATTGACATTAGCAAAAGACAGAAACATAACATGTAACCTTGCATTCCTCGCACATTTTATTCAGCACTTTTCAAAAACTTAGAAATTAAGATGTAACCTAATGTATTTTCAATACAGGATGGCTTGAAGAGCTTATTAGAGAGGGGGGCTTATTAAAGATTCCAGGGGGAGGGGTTACTAGAACATGTGTGTTACTTAGCAACAATTTCTTTCAATAACATTTAAAAAAAATACAAGTTTAAGCCAACAACTGAACAACATATTTGGTTTCTGTTCTTACTTCGATATTCTATTCATTGATCACTGATGTTGACCATTGTAGTTGTTGTGTTTTATAAAATTTGTTTCAGTTCTAACTAAAAAAGTCTGATCACTGTAATCAAAGTAAACATGAAGATGCAGTGTGATAACAATTAATTTATTTCTAAACACATTTTTTTGTATCCATTCCCTTCTTTGCCAACGCCAAATCTTGAAAGCACAGGAAAACTATGTTCAACTTATTAATATAAACAGCCATCTGAAAACATACATGAAAAATGTTATTTTACTGCATAAAATTATGCTTTTGGGGGGAGGGAAAGGGTTTGGAAAAGTGTATTCTTGTGAAAAATAATGAAGCAAAAAAGCACAAGTCAAACTCTAAATGCTGGTGTTTATTTAAGCAGAACTGTGTACCTTCCAATGCTTGGAAACACACATGCAGTTGAAAACATCATTTAGGGGTAGTTTGACTGCAACACTTCGAATTATCTCAGCTGGCCACAGAAGATCCATCACCATTTGAGCTTGTCTGGTACTTACAATACCTAAAACCACATAAATCAAATAATTGAAGAAAAAAAGTGAAAATGGTGTCTCTTGACTCATACTTTGTCGTAAAGGGCTATATATCATTGTAACAATATAATATGACCTTTAATTCTATTACAAAAATTACTTATATCTAATGCAAAACCAACAAACAATGTTATCTATATTCTCAAATGAATGCATGTGTCCAATGTTGTAATAGTAATGGAGTGTATAATATCTTGATCTTTGAACTTTTGGAGCGATTCTAGAATACCCCGCCACTTTGTACTATCTTTTGTTCTTGATTGTAATGCGCATCTATTTTTATAGAACGAGGAATGCGCAGTAATAAATTATCGTAGTGGCGGGGTATTCTAGAATCTAGCTGAACTTTTGATTATTCAAAGACACACTAGTAGACTGATCGAAACACAATTTGGGATGCACGCAGGCCATTTGACTGCAAGATCGGAGCCCTTAGCGGGGAAACTTAATATTTAGGATTGGAACACCTGAATCTTGGTTGCCCTAAGCTTGGTTAATTGATCCTTTGAAATGTCACGACCATGGCCAACTCCCAAGGTCAGGTCCTCCCTCAGCACTGGATTACATAGTGATAGCTAGATGGCGTAGTTTAGGTATTATTTCAAAATCATTAGTAAATTTAATTATCCGCACTATTTTTACCATCACCGTGAAAGGTAAACCTGTGCAAACTGATGACAGGTTTACATAGTGATAGGCGTAGAACTGCAAGACTAGCGAATCAATGGAAGGCCATATAATTATGATCCGGCCGAGTAAGCGCACGAACTAGATACATAGTCAGTTGCAAGGTAAAAACTTATTAATGTCTCGTACAAACCGCATGGTTTGGGCAAAACTGTCGATTGTTCAAAGTTTTGGGTTCCAGAAACCTACCTTTCGTACCAACGTACAATATCAGAACGTTCTAAATCAGATGGACCTGTGATATTAGCCTCAAGCGCCATGTTATCGAGAGAAAACTGGGGTGAGAAAACGAAGTCGAAGCCCCCGCGGGCTAAGAGAAGCGATGGGCTCTGGGGACGAGAATGGGATTTGGAACAGCCTGCCCGAAGAAAGCAACAATGTACATGTTGTTTTTTAGCTAAACTATTCTCGAGTGTCTCTTTACAACACAAAAACTTACCTCTCGATTAGTTTAGACCACAGTTTCACTTCGACTAACTATACTATTAAAACGACCATCGTACAATAGATTTTGAACCCCAAAACAAAATTCGAACATGTTAGGGGGGTCAGTGAGCTAAACCCCGCAACCGAGCCTGCCGCGGAAAGGGACTGGGCAAAATAAGCTTTTCACGAAGTCAGCAAGAACCATCTGTTTCGTTGGGTGTGTTAAAAGATGTTTTTTGTATGACTGATTTAGCTAGCGAAGCTGACTAAAGGATTTTAATATTGTTAAGGTGAGGTAGCTGTTGCTGAATTTCATATGTTTTAGACATAGAGTTTTGACACATGGTAAAATTTTGACACAGCGGCGGACCGTGCTTTCAGAGCAAGAAAAAACACGTCGAAATCAGCACCAGATTTGTTGTAAATAGCAAGTCGTTTCTTTTACATATTTGATTTAGCCCAAGTTTGATTGATGTTCTATTATGAATTTAATGCCAGGTTCCGAAGAAAAGTAGCTTTACTTTTGATCGAATCAAATATCTGTTTGTAAACCGGAAGTGTGTCGAAGTTCCCGAAAGTCACATACACTGATACAGGTAGCTTGAATTATGATTACTAATGTTCATGTGAAGCTCGACGATTGACTCGATTTTCTATATTAGGACCTGCTTCAGTTGAACTTTTGGGTTGATCTTTCGAGATAAACGGTTTAGCTTCAAATCAGTGATTGATCAGTCTTTCTTGATCAAATCTGAAGTCAAGTTTTGCTTTTAAGTTTAGGACATTTTAAGGGATGCATGACAAATAACTGTGGAAACCGAGCAGCATGGAAACTTTCACAACTGTATACATAATTTTCAAATTGATGAGTACTTTTATTTACAATTAAACTAGCGTTTAACTTCGAACTTTCTGTACCAGGCTTTTAGCACAAAACCTAGTAAATAGCAAATAATTTCAGCTTATGACTAGCATGGTGCAACACTGAAATGCAGCCAATAAAGTAGAAAACTTCACTAAACTGGACGTGAAACTTGTATATCAAAAGTAAGGAGTTCGTGGATAGATAGATTGGTGCTTTTTCCATTGAACTGGTAGCTAAATAATGTGGAAATTTAATGCCTTTTTACATGGAACAGCAAGGAGAGCCTTCTAAAACATTTTAAAATCTCATCAAATTTGTTAGTTCTCGAACTCTTTCACCTAATTATTTCTTTAGTTTTGGGTGCAGATTATCTACCAGTGTCGGTAATTTGCTTATTTTATTTTTCTTTTTGTGGCCGAACCAGAGTGGTGCAGGTATATAATCTGCCATGTGGGTAACTGCCTGGAAATTGCAGTTAATCTAAACAGTTCTTGTCAGCTTGTTTAAACATAAGGTTCCAGTATAAATGGGTTAGGCCCGCCCCTTTTTCAACCCTTTTCATGAAATTTGAATAAATTTTGAAATGTATTGGCGGTCATGATAAAAAAAACAACCCATTTTCAACAATTTGAGGTCATTTACACCATAATCGTGAAACAGTTTCATTTTTTTAATAGTGAAGTCATTGGCATATATATATAACCATTCTACTGGTAGGCATATGTTGTGAAAGGCTGCTGTTAGGAATTAAGATATACAAAATCTATTGCCAGAGCAATTCAAAATTCGCGCGTGCTTTGAAAGACCAAATTAGACAAACAATGTTGATCAAGGCCTGCATTTCTTCGTTATTTTAGTCAGTGAAACTTGAATTCATAGTTGTAACAATAATAAAATTAAAATCAGCTAAATACCATCATGGAAAGGCTCAGAAGCAACAATAAGCTATACACAACTGTAGGTTTTTTGCTTTATTTTGAAATTGTGAAACTAACCTAAGTGCAAATAAAATGCAAATCAAAAAGTGCACCACGCCTAGCAGAGAGCACTGAAATTTATAGATGTTAACTTGACAGTGGATGATTGACAACTGAACATGTGGAACCCCTGGGCTCAGCCCTTTTATTCTGGAACCTCATGTTTAAGGGGCAGATGTAGCAGGTGTTACAAATTGTGCCTTACTAGGTTAGAACAGTGATGAGTCAAGGGTCCCAAGCATTACTGGGTTGAATGTTAAAAGATGTTCTGAAATACATATCTAGCACGTACCTTTTAAAGAAAAAAAGGAAAAAGTTTCTTGTTCAAAATTGAACAAAAGCCAGATCTAAAGCCAGTTTTAGCTGCCAAGAGAAATTTCATTTAGTAATTGTAGTTTTTGTATTTCTAAAAATCTGAGGCTGTATAAATATTACATGGCTTTGTTGAGCTGTTTTTAATCAGTAATTGCTAAATGTATTTTATCTTTGCTAGACCTTGAAACTTTTTTACAAGGCTCAAAAGGTCTTATAACTCTACAGTTCTTGAAGCAACTGTCGTACAAGAAATAGACCTTTTTTGTGTTCAAAGTACCACAATATATAAATTACCTAATATAGACTGTAAGAGCTTGTGCACTGCTTTAGTATTGCAGTAAAGAAGTATTCACAATTTCCAGTGATAAGAGGTGTTAAATTCAAAACTTCCCTGTTGGAATTTGTGTCAATTATTTTGCCTCAGTTTGAGACTGCAAGGCTGTGCATGTGTTCAATTCGGACAGTCTATTTTTAGCAAGCATTAAAGCATATGATAAGGTTAACAATCCAGTGTCACCAAAACTTGCCTCGACCAGAGAACCCAACCTATACCAAATTAATAAGAACCCCAAAAACATGTTCTTTTATGGAGGTGTTCTATTGTCAGTAATTTTGCTTTGGCTGTCTGCTTTTGGTCAAGTTTTTCCTTAGTTTAATCTCTGATTCATACTGTAGCTATATGCTTTTTGGTTTTGTTTGACACCATTTAAAAATTGAATTTATCCCATTTTGGTTAAATTCAAGAAAATGCATAACTCCACCAGCATGCGTGGAGATCTTTTTGATAAAGAATTTTCTGTTTTGCTTCAAGAATCGAGTATAGTTGTTAGTTATCAATTTTCAAGGTTGCAAGCCCTTGACCTTCTTGACATTTATAATTTGTATTTTGCTAGTTAACATAATTTTTTGCCTTTTTGTTTACTCTGACTCATAGTTTACTCTTCTTAATGTGAATACTAATACAGAATTTGCAGAAAGTTGTATTGACAGATCTAGAAACAGTTTATAAATCATAGTATAGCAATGTATTGCAAATTAAACCCAGTAACAAAAATACAAAAAGTTAATTTATCATATTCCTTTTATATCAATTTTGAGAAGACAAGTTATTCCCTTGGAGTGTTGTTGTTTTCATGAACCTTCAAAATGATGTCTGCTTGCTCGTAACCTTCTCTCAAGCTGTTTCAAAAGCTTCTGTATATTGCTCTGCTGCAATTATAATTTAGATTTTTGTCATTGTGCTGACATTTGTCCTTAACAGTAACTGAGCTGTTGTTAATCAGCATGGCTTGTCTCTTGTATACTTATCAGTTCACTTGAGTTGTCAGACTTTCTGATCTTCTACAATAAGTTAGTTGGTAGCTTGGATAAACAGTTCATTTGTGATTTTGTTTACAAATCTACTTGCAATTGAATATCTCATGTAACCATGGATTAATCCATTTCAAAATCGCTCATACATGCCTTTTGAGCTTTTTTAGCCCATTTTTAGTCTAGGTCTACCATGAACTATGTATACGTTTGGGAGCAGTTTGAACCTTGCGAGAAAAATACCAACTACAGTATGTGCGTACTGTAGATGAGCAAATTCAAACTATTTTTAATAAAAACTTTAATGCTGTTAGCCACCACACTGCAACAGTTTTATTGCTTCATGTGTAAGTGCTATGTTCATGTGACCCGACCCCCCATTAATTCAGTTGTTATGGTGATGTCGACTTCCTAGCCAATCACAAGTAGTATTGTGCAATAATCTGTTTTTCTGGAGTCGAAAAAAATCCCGACTGTAGTTTAAAACTGCCTTGCCACAGGCAACCCAGTAATAAGTTGGCTAACAAAGCTGAACCTAGACAGATTCAAATCTCTAATGGTTCATACTTATACAATGAACTGCTCATAATTCCCATGAGTCCTCTGGTCCATGCTGGCTAGACATCTATTTCTACCATTTTTATATAGCTCAAGTGTCAGAAATATTATTTCTCTCAACTAGAGCCTATACTTTTCCTGTTAACAGTTTAGAAGAACTTTGATTTTCATCTTCTGTGTTTTTCCATATTTGGTCATTTTGCCATTATAGAATGACCTCTTTTGTATTAGTTATGAAAAGAGAAGTTTGATGTTGATAAACTGGTTGGGGCTGAAAGGGTTAAGATATTTTTATGTTTTAATAATAGTTTTTCTGTATTTAAAACTGGTTATATCTGTGTTTGCAGAATAAGTAAAGATGGCAGAAGGATTCAAAGAATTTATGTCCAATGTTCTTGCAACCCAAACTGCCTTTGGTAGCCTGCAGTTTCTAGGGGCGTCAGCATTCTGGATTGCAATTCTTTCGAAGTTGGACAGCCTTTATATCGATGAGGAAGAGGGATTTAAGTGCGATTTCGAGCGAGGCATTCACCAGTTTGTGAACCGGATATGTCACTCTGATTACACAAAAGCGTACAACAAGCCACTGTCGCTTAATGATCTCGCGTGGGTAAACGGGTTACTCCTGCTGGGAATATGGGTCCTCTATTCGTTCTTTGCTGCAAAAAGGCTTCTCAACCAAAGTAGTAACCGAGAAGCCCTAAAGTGCTTGCACCCACGAATCTTCCGTTGGTACATCGGACAGATGCTTTGCAGAGTCCTTCTCTGTGGAGCTGCCTTGGTTTTGATGTTGACCGTTGTTACCATCCGATTTCCTGCCACTTTCAAGTGTGATCGTTACAATATTACGAAGCCAGTAAATGTGACTGAACCGCTCAGCTGCACGACATATCACAGCCTTATCAAATCAAAGCTAGGCTTTGCAATGCTGGTTTGCGATATTGTATTAGTCGCATTTGCTTTCATCGAGATTTTTTACGTGCTGGTTTCCCTTCAAAGGAAGACCCGAACTGATTACGAAATGGTCGCTTTGCTGACACGATTGTCAGTTCGTCTGAAGGATGAGGTCCGAAACCAGAGTAAGCATTTTAAGGTGTTTGGTCCGGAACAATTGAAGCTAACATTAGACGATGTTTACATTGAACCGAATATCTACTTCAAGACTGCAGATGGAAGCAGAGGTCGGCAGTCATCGCCCCTTAAAACCCTTCTTGAACTACCTTCTAAGGAGTTCCTGCCATTAATACACAGCGATCATGGAAAACGTTCAAGGAACTTTCTCGCTGTTGGAGCTGCTGCCATGGGAAAGAGTACCCTTTGCCAGAAGCTGCTATCGGAATGGTCGAGTGAAGAACCAAATTCTAACTCCTTTGACTATGTGTTCCTCTTAAATTTTCGCCAGCTAAACCAACTTGATCGAAACCTTACCCTACTTGAACTCCTCTGTGCAGGACAGTTTTCATGTGGAGACCTTTGCAAACCCAGGGAAGACGAACTTGAAGAAATAAAGAACCAGTCAGGGAGAGTTTTGCTCATTTTTGATGGACTTAATGAATTTCGCAATGCAAACAAGTTTTTTGATCTGGTTAGGAATGGCAGTCGCTTTAGAGAAGAATACAGCAAACCTATGCCTTTGGCAGAACTGTATTATCACATCTTCAAAGGAAATATTTTGAAGGGATGCACGATTATTACAATGACTCGTGCTATGACTGGGATAAAAGAAATGGAAAGTCAGTGTGACGAGACCGTTGAAATTCTTGGGTTTGATAAAGAAAAGGTGGAAGCCTATGTTGAGAAATGTTCTTTTGTTAGTGGATCTGCTGCAAAGAGTTCAGTTACAGAGCACATCTGTGGCCGACCAAATCTTCTGAATTTGTGCTTTGTTCCATTCAACTGTTTCTTGATTTCGTACTATTTAAGCACAGAAGACCAAACTGAGCTTCCTACCACACTTACTCGATTATACGAGGGAGTTTTGCGAATGTTTCTTAATAAGTTTCATCCCAAGTCAATGGGACGCGTGAATGAAAGCGTGAAAGGAGCCTTTGCCGATACGCAAGTTGAGGATTTAGTAGACCGTCTTTCCTCTGTTGCCCTCAATGGTGTCAGAGAGCACAAGCTTATATTTGAAGATACAGATTTCAGGAAGTCAGAACAGGAAGCAGAAGACTTTATAAAGTGCGGGGTGCTATTACACATGCCAGGAAGCAACTCCCAGATGTTTAAAGTGGAGAGCCAGTACACCTTCACCCACTACACGTTTCAAGAGTTCCTTGCTGCCAGACAAATTGCTAAGTACTACTCTCGAAAAAGCCTTCAAGATATTACTGAGAGCATGGGTAGAGATGCAACGGAAAGCACGATGATTTTGCAGTTTCTCGCCGGTGTCCTGGCAGTACCTTTGTACAGGCTGGAAGAAGGTGAAAATGTAGAGCTCATGGACACCCTCTTAGAGAAACTCTGTTCCATGCCACGAAGAAGTATTCTGCTAGTAATGAAGTGTTTGTTTGAGTATGGGAAAGGCCACTCGAAGACGACTGATTCAGACAAGACTCGATGGTCACACGTCATAAAAGAAATCATCGCACCAAAGATCGAACTGCAAGGACAGGGAATTACTGACATCGACTGCACGGCAATTGCGTTTATCCTGAACGGTGACTCCAGTGGGCTTGTCACAAAAGTGGATTTGTCAGGTAACTATATTGGAGACATTGGATGCCGCAACTTGGCACAGGTTCTTCAAAGAGAGTACTGCCAAGTCTCATCGCTTAACCTAAAGCGAAACGAAGTTTCTGATGAAGGATTGAGGTACTTGGCGGAAGCTCTCCAAAGCAGTGGGAACAAAATTGTTTATCTTAACCTTGAAGCAAACAAATTCGCGAGCCAAGGAGCAGATTATCTGAAACAGGCTCTTAACAGCGAGCACTGTAAACTCCGGGAGTTGTTTGTTTCTGATAACGACGTTTCAAGGGAAGACAGGAATCTTCTTGAGAGGTACGCAGCCCAGAAACCATCTGAGTGAATACCACGAGTTCTGTTTTAATCAAAATGCGCCTAAATGCAAAATACTGAAAATCTGATTATTACCAGACACTTTATAGCTTGCTGAGCTACAGCAACTCCTGTGGAGAACAACAAGTATTTGTTCACCGAAAATTGTACAGTTGTAAAGTAAGAAAAATATTGTAAATGATTTTTAATTGGTGCTGGCTACAAGAAATAACTGAACCACTTAAGATAATTATTTGATCTATTAGATGCTTACTGCTGCTAGTTGCTGGCTTTTTTTGCCCGAAGTCTTTCGTATCGATTTCGTGATATTTTTCAAGTTCCAATCGAAACGAGCCTCCATTATGGTGCGCAGTACATTCTGGTAGCAGCACAGATTTCTACTTAACCAATGAAATTGAGAACTGCGAATGGCTGCTGTGAATAAGTCGGCGTCTGCGGTACTGTTAACAGACCTCTTTAGTTACCTTTGGAAGTTTAGGTGACTTTTTAGTTTAGCAGCCCAGCTTTTCGCGGGCATAGACTTCAACATTTTCATAAGCTGTTAGTTACAAGGCAGTTTAATTTAGCATTGCGAATTTTGGACGACTATCTTAAAAATGATGTCGTCCCTCTCTGTGGATGAATGCAAGAAAATGAAAATTGCGTCAATGACGTTCTGTTAAATTCATTAAGCCCCCCCCCCTGGCTGACTTATATCCAATCTAAAATGCTTGTAAACACTAAGCCCCACTCGAGCTTAACTGGGAAAATACAATACTGGTTATTGACTTAAAATTAATCAGCTCTGATCGATTTTTATAAAACGGGTTTGACCAACGGCGGCGGAGCAGGAGCCGCCCCTC
>JAOBAT010093927.1:0-17061 GCA_026413305.1 Hydrozoanthus tunicans | reverse complement strand
TCCACCTCTTGTCACTTACCCTTGGGCTGGAGACAAGTCTTGCACTATGACATAATAATTAACAAGATTTTGTCTACATATGTTAAAATACTTTACTTACCTTGGTTCTGCAATCCTGCTTTTCACTGTTGGACCCAAGTTTTGACGAACACACACAAAAAGAAACACTAGTGAATTAACTGTTTTCCAGTACTGTGCTTTCTTGATTTTGCAGCCGGAAAAGGGGACCGCTACTTTTGGGCAACCACACTGTAGCTATTTTCAGATAACTTAAAAACGTTTGCAACTCAAGTGGTCTTAGACAAAGGGGATTGACATGTGTTATAGAAGTTGGAAAGTCATTCCTTTTATGTATATTTCTACAAGATAAAGTAACGAAGTGAACAAACAGTAAACAAATTAAAACAGACTACCTTGATCGGTTTGCTATAAATACGCTAATAAAAATATAACTGACATTAATACTATCTTGACTGATCAAAACGCCAATATTTTCGGGTAACTGTTACGTTTTTGGAGGGGTAGGGTGGGGGGAGATACACTCGGGATTTGATAGGAGGGCAAAAACCCTGTTTTGTTCGGTTTTCCGTTACTTACTTGTGGGTGCCATTACTTTTGGGTTTGTTAGAAAGGAAAATACTAAGGTTATATTTAGATGTGGGTAGAAATTTTATGGTATTTTTCTTTTTAATAGTTAGAAATTGCAGTTGACTTCATTAACTAAAACAGTTAATATCTAGAAATATTTCGGTTTCGACCAACCTTTCTTTTGCTGTCTAAATCTATTTTGACAGACCCTGAACACGTTCCAAGCAATTAATAGTATAAGGATTATCCCACCGAGACACACAATCAGGATCCAAAACCATGGAGCTAAAAGAGAAAAGATTGAGTTGCATTATTGCTGTCCTAGGTTCTAAGATCTCATTATTTCTATGTCTGGTCTTTTTCATTTACCCTGCAATCTTCTTACCATTTCGTTTACAATCTTAATTTTAGTAAATGATGATGATTAAAATGCTTTCAAACCCCGCAGAATTAGGATTATAGAGGCTAGGAATGAAGTAATACCTAGGCCCAGTGCATACGTCACCTAAAAATTACCTGCACAATGCTGTTAACCGGTTCAAGTCCTGTTAGTAAAGTAATGGTACATACATGAATAGAAAATATAGAAAGACAATTCCCTAGAGTCTATTGTTTAAATTAAAAGAGGGAAAAAATAGTTTATTGCGTAGCCAGGAATCGGCTTACAGGACACTATTCAATAATGACTTGTTCGAGCTTAAAATAATTTTCTGGTTTTACATTTTAGAAAAACTCTTTGTTAGTTTTTTTTTATCTGTTTGACCAAAATTGATAGTGAATTCTCTCCTGTCGTGAAAGTTAAGAGATTACTTGGTGCGTGCACGACTTTAGAGTAGGACAACTGATTCCGTTGGATGTAGAACGTGTAAAGACAAAAGGTGTCAGGGGTGCAAATACTTGGCAGAAGGGAAGAGCTTCACAAGCAAGTCCTGTGCAGGTTCCGTCGTGCACCTATAGCAACTATGTCAGACATAGAATCCATGTTCTATCAAGTTAAAGTTCCCGTAGAGGATCTTCTTCGTTTTTATGGTGGCAAGATGGTGATACGTCATGAGAACCCGAGGAGTACAGAATGACTGTTCATCTTTTAGGTGCCACTTCATCGCCTGGCTGTTCAAACTTTGCCCTCAGAGCCACTGCAAATGACAACGAAAATGAAATTGGCGCAGCAGCAGCAGAATTTGTTTGCCGTGATTTCTACGTCGATGACGGATTAACATCTGTGGAAACGGTGAAAGAAGCAGCAGAGCTTGTGCGAAATGTGAAAGAGTTATGCAAAAGAGGTGGTTTCAACTTGCGTAAGTTCACTTCTAGCAGATTCCAATCCAAGATAGAGCAGAAGAGTTGAAGAACCTCGATCTCGGTTGCGACGCTTTACCCGTTGAACGCGCGTTAGGCGTAAGTTGGTGCGCACAGTCAGATGTGTTCAAGTTTCACCTTGCCTTGAAAGATCGACCTTGTACCAGACGTGGAATCTTGTCAACCGTCAGTTCGATATTCGACCCTCTCGGTTTCGCCGCGCCTTTCCTTTTAAGAAGGTAAATCAATACTTCAAGAGCTCTGCCGAAATAATGTCGGATTGGATGACCCTGTGCCACTTGATTTACAACATAAATGGCTAGAGTGGAAAGAGGAGTAAGCGACGTTGGGAACCACAGAGTACCACGCTGTTACCGACCCAGCAACTTCGGAAAGCCAACCAGAATAGAGCTGCACCACTTCTCAGATGCAAGTTAAAAGGGCTATGGGCAATGCAGCTACTTGCGATTGGTCAACGACAACAACCAGATCCAGATCCAGATCCAGATCCAGCCAGATCTCCCAAACGACCGGTTGGAAAACAGTCCATCATTCTCTTACTCAGCAGTCAATTATTTCGGACCATTCACAGTGAAAGAAGGCCGAAAAGAGCTCAAGAGATATGGAGTGTTATTTACTTGCATGGCATCGCGTGCAGTACATGTCGAAGCATCCAACACCCTCGAGTCGGACTCGTTTGTTTGCGCTCTGTGAAGGTTCATATGCAGACGAGGCCCCATACGACAGTTACGCAGTGATCATGGGTACAAATTTTGTCGGCGCCAAGCGAGAGTTGAAGTTTGCCCTTGAAGAGTTAGACGAGTTTGCGATTGGTTCACTTTGCGGATGAACGTCCCTTAAGCCAGTCATATGGGAGGGGTATGGGAACGCCAAATTAGATCGATGTGCAATGTTCTAAACGCTGGAATGGAGCTCAGCTTAACGATGAAGCTCTTCGTACATTCCTGTATGAGGCTGAAGCGATTGTCAACAGTAGACCGTTAACTGTTGATAAGCTCAACGGTCTCATGTCACTAAGTACGCTCACCCTAAACCACCTTCTCACCCTAAAGACCAAGATCGTGCTTCCTCTTCCAGATGTCCTAAGCCATGCAGATCTATACTGTAAGAAGCGCTGGCGACGAGTGCAACATCTTGCGACTGAGTTCTGGGCACGTTGGAAGAAAGAATACCTTGCTAGCCTGCAGCAACGTCAAAGGTGGACAAGCTCAGATGCAACATGTGTGTGGGTGATATTGTCGTTATTAAAGATGATGAGAACCTTCCTACTAACCAATGGCAGCTTACAAGAGTCGCCGCAACCTTTCCTAGTGTAGATGGCAACGTTCGCAAGGTTCAACTGGTCGTGGCAGATAAAACTTTGAACAGTAAAGGGAAACGAGTAAAACCAACAAAGAGCCTGCAACGCCCCGTGCAAAAGCTGGTTCTCCTTCAGTTATCCCCAACAAGGAGATTTACAGCGATAAGTAAAATTTACCTTAGGAATAGACAATAACCCTTAAAATTACGAACTCTGGATACTGATAGTTATTTGTATATGATTAGTTTGTAATGTAAGCATTCCAGGGGGAGCCATGTAACGTTGCCGCCGCCTAAAGTAGTGTATTATAATTTATATTTTTTCGTTTCCCGCGGTTTCTTTTGTTTTTCGCTACCACGTGACGTTTTGTATTACTTAAAACCAAGTTTTTTAGATTTTTAGTTTAGTTGCATCCTTCGGCTTGTTGTGAGCATTACTTCGTTTATTCGCTTACGTCAACCAAGAACTGTTGTGTAAGTTTTGCCCTTTATTTTACTTGTATTTCTTATTGCTCGATTGTTTCTTTAGTCACGCTTATGTTTATTTTGTTAACTTGCGATCCGAACGCTGTAAATGCTTGTTCGCTGCAAGTGCTAACTGTTCCTTGTATTTAAAGTTATTTTCGCACCTTGCTGTATTCGTTTTGTAAATGAGACATTCTGTTATGTTTGCTTGCATTGAACGTTAGATTTATAGAGTCTTTGTTGAGTTACATTAGTTGCCTGCTCGTTTAGTATATTTTAGTTAACTTTGTTATTTGCTCGCAGTTTACGTCAACTTGATAACAGTAAAAACACAGTTCAAGTCTCGCTGTTTAGTATCGTCTCGTTAAAAATTTGCATGTCCCGTAACAGTATTGTATATGAACATAAGTGCTAGAAACTAAATGGCAAACAGATATATACACAGCCTCTAACCTGGCGGTTTTGTCACCCTGACGGAGAGTCTTGCTTGCCCTGCCCTGTTTTCTGCCACACAAGTGTACGTCCCATAATCGCTCTTTATTAGCTTTGGTATATAAATTTCTGCCCTATAAAGGCCGATCAGATGGTCTTGATCTATTTCACTTCCATCCTTGGTCCATTCAATCGTTGGCTTTGGATCACCAATGGCTTCACAAATGATACTCCACTCAGATTCCAGAGGTAAGATGACATCACTAGCAGTTGTTGTAATTCTCGGTGGTACTGTAAGGTGAAAAGGAAGTAAAGAACAACTTTCTTACACTTCTTAAAAACTAATGTTTTTACTCTAGTGAGTACAAAATACTAGTCTTTTAATGTTTTTATTAAAAGTAGGATAAGAAAAGAAGACTTCTCATAGTTGTGCACAACAAGTACATATTATAGAGAAGATTGATTTGTACTTAGTCAGCAAATGAAAGGTTTATTTTTTAAATCTAACTTGCAGATTAGTTTACTAAGGTTTGTCAAAAATCCCAGAATATCAAGTTCAGGATTACTACCCCCTAAAATAACACTAGAACCAAAACTGCAGAAATACAAAAACAGTGGGTCTAGGGAAACGAAATCTGGGTGTTACAACGGTCCACCTAAATATTCAAGCCACCAGGTTTCATGAAATAATCATAAAACTTCAACAGTAAAATCGTTTCAAAATATTCTTATAAAAGATCTATCATTAAGTTTGAAAACCATCGTTCGCTAGAACTGGGCTATCTGCTATTCTTTAGAATGAGAGTGATCGCATAGCTCACCAATAACGTGCATACTGATTGGTTAACTATAGTGGGTATTTCTTGTGGAATACCCTCAGTACTGTTAAAAGCAGTATACTAATTGGCTGAAAGAGGAGTGCGGATTTCGCGAGAACTATCGTTTTCGCAAACATTAAATGAAAGCGTCATTTCGACTGAAAATAAAAGTTGTGAATGGCCAACTTTAAATTTACTAGCGAAATTGGCAAAAACAAACAAGTTCTAAGTTTTGAGCTCCAGTTTCCGTTTTAGAGCGACCAAAAACCGCCAACTTTAGGCTTAGCGAGCACTGGCCGTCGACGACTCGCGCTTCAAGTAAACAAGACAGTTGGAAAAAAACACAACAAATTCACTTAATGTAAAGGGAATGGATAACTTGAAATATCTGAGTGAGTTAAGAGTAAATGCAGACGCTGGTTCGATTGCGAGTCATACCCACAACCCACAGGAAAAGCATCGAAAACAAATACATATTTATATAGCTCTTATACATAGGCTATAAGCGCTTTACAATATTTTAAGACTGAAAACTATTATAAAATTTATCTAAATACTAACTACAAACATACAATTTACTAAGTAGATAAATCAAAAATATATAAACCATTACTAAAATTATCAATATTATTAAATTCTAGTATAAATTAAAAACAAGTTTGATTAGATGAGTCTTAACCTGAGATTTAAATGTGGAGAGACTATGCACAGATCTAACGTTTTCAGGTGGAACTCCGCAAGTCAACTTGGTCGGGTTAGATGATTTACCGTCTATGCTTACAAACTGCGTGCAATCATACAGATAAGATTCAAACCATGCCAAGGCGTTGCCTTTGATTCCAAAGCGCTCAGACAGTCTAGCAAGAAAAATCTGGTGGTCCATTGTGTCAAATGCCGCAGAAAGATCGAGCAATAGCCACACTGCACAGTGATCAGTATCAATTAACTGAAGGATGTCATTCTGTACACGCACGAGTGCCTTCTCACAACTATGGTACATCTTGTACGCCAACTGGAAGCACTCTTCGAGATCATTTGCTTGCGGGTGGTCTAGAACTCGAGTTGCAACAACTTTTTCAATTGCTTTAAAAAAGAACTCTAAATTTGAAACAGTTCTAAAGTTAGAATAAAGTTTATGATAGAGCAGAGGTTTCTTCAAAAGTGGAGACAGAATGGTCTGCTTTAACGATGATGGCACAGTACTAAAAGCTAACGAAAGATTCACAATTTTTGTAATAACAGTTGGCAGATCGTCCAAACAGTTAGTCAGTATTTGAGCAGGGATTGGGTCAAGATCGCACAATTTTGATGCTGGTTTGCCAATTAGGACGGACATTTCTTTTTCGCAGGTTTCGGTAAAATTGTCAAGCGGTTATCCAGATTTTTACAGAACGTCAAAAAATCAGCGTCAGTAACAATAGGAAGTTCGGATCTAATTGAGGTTAGCTTGTTGGCAAAAAAAGTCCGAGAAATTATTGCATAGATCTTGTTTTGAGTTGCATAACGGAAATTGCTTCTTGGATAAGCGATGGAGTAAGCGATCAACAGTTTTAAACAACAACCTTGGATTGGAAGAATTATCTTGGATGATGGATGAGTTAAAAGTTCATTTTCGCAGATTTAACCAAATTCCTTACTCGCTCACACTGATCTTTGTATAGCTGGCGGTCGACGTAAAGATTATATTTGCGCCAACGCCTCTCGATTTTTGGTCGTTTGTTTTTTTTAGTGGCAATTTCGTCCGTGTACCAGGGCGCAGCTGGACGTAAGGTCACAACACGTTTCTTCAGTGGGAATCAACAATGCGAGAGAGTTCAGAAATACATTGTTCACTAAGATCAGAAACTGAACTAGCTGGCGACAGGAACGTTTGGAAGAGACCAGTTCTTTGCGGAACAAAGTGGATACAAACCAGAACTGTCAAAGTGTCAAAAATTGTAAGCCGAATTTAGGCAAGTGAACAGCAGCCGGCACAACAACAAGCAACAGTGCCACACTGAACCAAATGCAGTTTAATTATACTTTTGATCACAAACGATCGTTGCAACCTTCGCCATAAGACCAGAACAGAGTTTCCTTTAGCTAATTCCTTGACAGGTGCTTAGGGAGGTTTGTGAGTTTCTGGAGTTTCTGACTTTTTGCCGACGTTTGTTTGTTCGCTGATAGATCAGATATCAGAGCCCGACAGAGGTCAAATTCATCGTCTTCACCATTAGTTAATCCATATCAAGCAGCTGAAATTTTTTCATTGTGTGTTAAACAATAAAGAACCCATTTTATGTTTTAGACCTTTCTATTTAGTGAAATTGATCTGACCAAATGCCATGTCATGACTGTGAGCACTGCACTACACTGATTGGCTGATGAAAAAGACAGCCGAGCATAGAATTGGTTTCCCTAAAGTGCGCTTGCACCTAGCTTGCACCTGACTAACAAATTATTCAAAGAAATAAATTGCTATGCGATTCAAGGAAAATCCATTGCCTGACTTGTGAATTCCACGCTAAATTTCACGAGAAGAATCGATATTGCTTGAGTCGAGCAACTGATCTACCTATAGAAGATGTACAATATTTCTTACTGTCAATAGCGAGTAAAGCTTTAGCCCTGACTTCATCAGCAGCATTCTCTGCATGGCACGTGTAGTTTCCCTCAAACGATTCGTTGTTCTGTACGTCAAACAGTGTCAGTTGCTTGTCTGTCTTGTGGTGCTTCACTGTCATCGGTTTACCGCTGACGGTCCAGGTTATGGTGGGCTCAGGATAACCTGTGGCTGCACATCAAGGGTCACATTGTCGCCTATTCTGGCGTAAGTGTTGTTCGGCAGGATGTAAAACTTGGGATAAACTGCAAGCATAGATATTGGTAATGGTATATAGTGTATATCAGTTCAGCTACGCGCGTTTTGATTGGTTTAGAAGTAGTAGATGTGAGACAATGTTTACCTTCGAAATAGTAGATAATGACACCCAAACAAAATGGCTGACGAAAGTAGTCGCTTCGTGTCCGTTTCGGATCACGATACTGAAAATGTTTGCTATAAAAATACGAGATATTAAAACAGCTTGTTTTACGCTATTAATTTGCGACATTTTGTAGTTGACAAACTGTCAAAATACGTTTGTTACAAATGTTAGGCTGCTCACGCGCGAATCGTGCCGCGCTCAGTGATTCAATTATTAAAAGTATTTTTTTCTCGAAAGGAAATTTTTATAGACCAGTTGCCTTGCTGGTGTATACTTAAACACTTACTTTATTTCGATTGAGGTGGATAGCCTTCGGCGATCAGTAGATATTCCGCCACTATCCACCTCAATTGAAGTAAAATAAGTGTTGTTGTCTACACCAGCAAGGCAACTTGAATTTGTTTTACCATAAATTCTTCTTGCCATTAGTGGATGTGTGACAACATTCATTCTTACCAAGTTCAACAAATGCTAAGTTGACTTACTAGTTGCTTCAATCCAGCTTGGGGATACAACATTCTCATATGTAGTTTCTGCAACACAGTTGTACCAGCCTGTGTCACTACGGTCTATTTTGCTGAAGTGTAGGGTTGCACTTTCATGAAAAAGGATTTCGTCTGTAGACATGATCTTATTGTGACTCTGCAACTTAGGTCCTCCTTTTGTTCTCCAGTAAACTCGAGATCGGGGAGAGCCTGATGCATTGCACGATAGATCAAAGCCATAGATTCACAATTTGCATGCATGCAGCAAACAAAGTGCATGCATGGTTAAAACAAATGCATGCATGCAGCATGCAAAATGTATGCAGACAGTATGCAAGTGCATGCTTGTATCATGCAGGTGCATGCATGCGTCATGCAATTGCATGCATGCATCATGAAGTGCATGCATGCGTCATACAGGTGGATGCATACAACATGCAAATGCATGTATAAAGCATGCAAGTTCATGCATGCATCATGCACATGCATGCATGCAAACACAAAAAACACAAGATCGCATGCATGCAAAATACTCTGCATGCATGTGGCATGCATGCGTGCATGCATGCAGCCCCCTTTGCATGCATGCAGCATGCCTGCAGCATGCATGCAGATTTTGGAAGGGTTTGACCCAATTTTCAGGATAATTTTTTTGGGAGCACTCATTACTTTTAGCGGTACTGAAAAAAAAGAAATAAATAGAAAAAGAGTTAGATAATGTTGAAAATTGTTAAAATTAGGTGAAAATTGTAAACAGGGTTTACTGTTTTTGCCACTAAAGCCTGTTCATCCCAATTTTCATTTACAATAAGCTGGCGATAGGTCTCTAACAAAGATTGAGTTTACATAACTTAAACTATACACTTATAAGAAAAATCAGTCGAGGGTGAGCGGTCGCCAATTCATGAGATACGAAAGATCACTAAACAGTTTTACTTTGATGACAGACAGAAAATACTACTGCTCTTTGAAAATCAGGTGAGTTTGTCGACAGGGTGGGTTATGTTGCCCATCTTTGAGCACGCCTTAGTAGGACAACTTCACTGTATTATTTTTTTGAGGCAACAAAATTGCTCACTTCTGATAAGTGAGATTTCTTCAAAACGTTAAAAAAAATTATTTCCTTATGTACAAGTCCTGGATCAAGCAGCAGCTTTTGAGTTAAGTAATTAATACATATTAATGACCGACTATTAGAAGGTAAGCAGTCAAACGAGATATTAGGGACTTTTAAAAGCAAAAAGAACGACAAAGTCGACGACGATGACGACGGCAGAAAACAAAAATGAATACAATAGCTGCACGTGGGCAATGCACTGTGCAGGTCACCGGCACGTTGTCGCCTTGAAAAAGAAAATGTGAAAAGCTCAGTGTTGAAATCTTTGCGACTAGAAAGGCGACCAAAAGAAAAATCTGTCATTCTTATTCATCTGTAAGATTAACGCTTCATATTTTCTTGTTCCCAAAGAAAAACTTGCACAAAAGAAAAAGCAAACTAGCGATACGTGATAGGAAAAGGTAAGGAAGAAATGCGTTTTTGTCAGCCGTCGTCGTCGATGTTGCCGTTCTCGTCGCTTGAGGTCCCTATTGTCTTCGCTTTTGCGAATAGACGCTGATCAAGGGACGACCTTCTACTCTAACTGTGAACTGCTGAGGATGACGCTGTTGTGATTAAAAGGGAGAAGTTAGTAGAGGCATTGATGGAAGTAGCCGAGTCAACGACAGGGAGATGTTGATGGAGAATGAGATTGGGGGTACATGATTGTGTAATTAGTAGCGTCCTAAGGAAGGGTTGGGCTAACTGAATCTTTTGACCAGTTTAGGAGCTTTGTCAGGACTTCATTTGTTGTCTTGAGATAGGAGTGCTGATTCAAATGGAAATAATGCTAAAGTGCTACTGAAGCGAAACCTTCAAACTCAGTTCAAAATACCTAAAACTATAGTTTGACTGTTATTATCTCAGCTTAGACGCTTGTTACCAGTTTTTTAAAACAATGTCGCACAGAATTTACCAAGACAAAATGTCTATTTTAGCGCTAAACCTGCAAAAACTTTGTAAGCTCATTAGATATGTGACGTCACATGATTCGAATGGCGAGAGATCAACCTCACTTTCCTGTTCAATTTCCAATGCTCATTGCGAAGTTTGCTTGGCTAGTGGCCCAGTGTTTGAGCGAAAAACTCACAAGTTGGCTGTAAATGCTTGTATAGAGCAACTTGGAGTCCATTCAAGCCATGTGACGTCATACATCGCCGTCATATATTTTGGATTTAATTCACACGGAATGCTCTAGTTTGAAAGCTTATTTCACAGACATACAGTTGTCAGGTAAGCACTTTTATCCGTTTAATGGAAGAAAGAAAAATAGAAATTTTATACTGCAGTGTTTGGTTGGGCGTTAAACATTTTCTATTTTAGTACTTCCTTGTGTTGGAAGACATTACACAAGACATTATTTGCATCTGAAAAAAAGAACTTACTGTAGATGACGAGGTTTTTAGTCACGTTTTCCGCTCCCCTATCATTCACAACTTCGCAGGTATAATTCCCCTCAATCGTTTTCCCCTTCTTAACATTGTAAAACTTCAATGTTTTATTTTTTGCATTAGGAAGTGGATAGCCATTGAGAAGCCATTGGATTCTAGGCTCAGGAACTGCCTCCATGTCACAGGTTAAGTTCACGTCTGTTCCACTTTTTACAACGTATTTCAGCTGTGGTATCTTTACAAAGCGGGGGGGATCTAGAAGATATTTAAAAATAACAACAAAGTTGGTCGCATGTTTTGTTAATTCTCAAGGCACAACTTACCATCTCTCACAACTTAACATTTTAGGCCATAATATAGATAAGTAAAGTATAGTAAAAAGCTACTTTACGTACCGCGGAGAAAAGAGCTGTTTATAGGGTAGTTCAAAAAACTAATGCTTGTGTAACAATGATATGGTTACTTCGAATGTGGATTTATGAAGGTAACTACTGAAAACATCAAATTATTGTTGTGTTCTGGCGGTAGGGAAGTGTTCGCCTTATACAATAGGTTTCTGTGTCGTGAATAAGAAAAATGTAATTAACTTACACAAAAAAGAGCGTGGTCTCTTTTTGGGTTTCTCGCATTACAGAAGCTTTCGTCATAGAAAGATCACCGTTTGTCACATGATGCAGAAAAATTGGGGTTTTTATGCAATGTTTCGAGTTGAATACCGTGTTGTATTCATTAAGATGAGGTATTAAAAATCCATAGGTCACTTTTGTATTTGTTAACTTGACGTAAATGCTAGAAGTATCCGTTGAATCACTTTATATGAATTGGCTGTCTGTAATTGTGTAAAGTAAGTCGTTTAGTCTGTGACAACTTGGTTACATTTTTGCAACTGTATGGCAATATTCATTCAGCCTTTCACAATTATTTCAGCCCCGAGTCTCCTTTGAACGGCTTTGGAGGGTCACCCCCTCTTCCCTTCCCCCCTTCTTCTCCACTCTCACAACTTCCAATCCTCCCTCGCCTCCAGTTCCAGGAAACAACCAAAGCTACGTCTGAATAAATTTTTCTTTGGCGGTTATTAAAAGCCCAATCTCTTTTCTATAGCATGAACATATCAAACAATTATTAGCTACTTGAATTAATACTTACACACAACTACAGCTTGGATATTAACAGTAAAGCTTTGGCTTGAGGTATCGTAGGTTTGGGTAGCTTTACAAATGTACTCCCCTGCATCAGATTCACGGACTTTCTCAATTTTGACCCTGCCGCCGTCAAAAGATAATCTTTTTCCTGCTAGCGCGGATCCATTTCGGAACCACTCAAAGGTCGGTGTTGGTACTCCTTCGGCCTTGCACAACAGCTCATCATCTTTGCCCGCAGATAGTTCTTGACGAAGCTGTGTCTGACCAACTCGAACTGCAGTGATTTTATTCTCATAACTAAACAGCACTTAAAAGGGGTAAAACTCAATGAAAATAACAGAATATGACAATGGAAAGGCTCTGAAATCTCAGCCTCGTCAGACCGTTTGTCACTAGCTGTTTTAAGTTTCAACATCGAGCTTGGAATACGACAAAATAATGCTGCACGAGTATAGATTTGATAGATTGAGTGACAAAAACAATCTCGTGTCTACATGATATGTATCTAGTATGGATCCTATAAGACTAAAACAATAAAAACCAATTGGTTGACCAAATTGCTTAAAAGGTGTTAATGCTGTTTTTGTTAAGGATAACTGAAGAAATGAAATTACATTTGAACAAGTAACTAGACTGACAAGAGAACGTGTACATGGCAGCTAAGGTAATAAATGAAACCTCATAAACATTCTGTCTTTCTCTTACCAGTTTCACTTTAACGTTCACTGGAATGTAATAAACAAACAAGTGGAAATTCTTGCTGTTTCCTTATTTAATCTATTCTTCTCCTCTCGTAAATATTCTGCAGTAAATTGCCTTATTGCAACAAGCTATAAAATTTTAACAGAGCCTTTTCAATTTTTTAGCCTTTACTAGATACTCCCAGTGCCAAATCATCATGTACTCCCAGTGCCAAATCATCATTAAATGAAATTACCATAATAAAGTTCTCTACGCATGAAACTGCTATAATGTTGGTATATATGGTTTTATGCTTGACTTACATATGATATAAAACACCCAATAGTCGATAGTTTTCCTTCCATAACATATATATATCCCTGCATCGCTCAGTTTTACATCATCAATATAAAGATGAACATTTGGTGACCGGATTCGCGAGCCTCGTTTTGGTATTCTGTCTCCGGACGAGTTAAACCAACCCAGAAACGAGTCTCCGGACTGTAACTGGCAAGTAAGTCTCCAATTTTGTCCAAGTACAAGGACAGACGTTCTTCGCTGAGTTTTGCCATCTGTAGCAACACACAAAAAAACATCAGCTTACCATAAAACTAGGTTAAACTGGTCTAAAACTGAATATTACAAAACTAAACGTTTTCGATCATAAGATCATCTTCAGTTCAAAAAACCGATTTGAAATAAACGTGTCTTTGTTAAAATACAAAATTGTGTCATACCGACTCCCTTCAGGAATTAAATTGTCGGGTTAATGACTGCAACGCAGAATGTTTAGTATTATAACATTGGCCAGTTTCACCTACAGTTTTATGAAAATTCTAACAAGGCAGATTTAAGAACATAGCATGAGCTGTTCTTCATCTTGTAGTTGTTATTTCCAGGTTGTTCAAAGTTTGTCTACGGCGAGTATGTAGTGCTTGTAGGTTGTTCTCTTTTCTCTCTTCTATTTGGAACAATGAGCTAGATTTATAAAACACACAGTCCAATTCACTGCTTGGAGAAAAATGAAGATGTTAGTACATGATTTGCTTTCCTCAAAGACACTATTTTCACGCTTCAGACAAACTTTATATGTGCATCAATGCTGTGTGTTCTGTTAAAAAATGAAATCATTATTTTCACTTTCTAGCAGGCCTACTAGAATTAGTATGTCAGTAGAAAAAGCGGGAACAAGATGTTAATAAATATACAGAAGTTGAAATCAACTGCATGATTTGCTATGACAAAAAAAAATTTCGCTTTCGATGTCTTAACAAATTTTGTCATTACAAAGATATAATTTCTACGATTATACTACAAATAAAGTTAGCGTACGAGTGTTGTTAGATTACAATTTGATTCATAAAAGTCTATAAAACCGATAAAATCAAATAATACGAACAAAACTTTTAGAATTCTGTTCTAAAGATTTCCAACTGAAAAGTCTAGGCTTTTAACTTGTCTGTTCAAAGTCAAATGTATTCGTCCGTGACTACCTCGTGGTACGAGAAAGCTGTTTTTCCAAGTAGGGGTTGGGACAGAAAACGGCGACAACCGCGTACGTAAATGTCTTGCATTAATTACAATAACTGGCGATATTAATCAAATGATTCAATAGAGGTCGGACTGTGTTAGGAAATGATAGCTGCATATCGGATATTGCGTCGGCGCAAATTGAGTTGAGAATACGGCGACACACTGACATTTTTTTACATTTTTTTCACCTCAAAACATCTCAATTTTATCCTTCTACTTGTATCAAAACTTTTTGCAGTTTTTCAATAACGACGGTGATATTTGCAGAAAAACCAAGTTGATACTGCCTGGCTTTACCTGGAAGGCATACCACACTGACGTCTTTTGAGTGGGAGCACCATGTGTTTCTTTGGAGAGCAAAAGGCCCATCCCCTCCAGTAGAATCGTCCAGTTACCGTCCACGATCTACGAGCGCAGTAAGTTAACCACTTCTCGTTTCCTTCACACGCTAGTCGTTCCAGCCATATATGACCAGTCCCTGGTTTTGCTCTAGAATCGAACTCTGCCAAAGCTCCTTTGTTGTATCCGAGCTGCCTACAGACAACATTTGCATCTTTGATATCCCAACCGAGATTACAAACTGTTCCCCAGACTCCCAGGTAAAAAACTTCAACACGGCCAGCTTTTGTACTTGTTGCACCATTTTCGTCTTTCAATCTTATAGGAACTGTCGGGGAAAATCACTTTTATTAGGCTAGTGGTCAATTTGCTTGCATGGCTAAACTTATTTTAAAAGAAGTGCAAACATTTACAAATCATGCATTACACTGAGAAAAAATTAAAGTAAATTGGATTTCTCAAACCAGAATCACCAAGCGCTAGTACTGATTACAGTATCATTTTACTTCAATGTTTTGTATTTTCTCGGCACAGATTTGCGATGGCTTACTCGACGGCCGCATTAACAAGAAATAGTCAGTTATGGGTATAACTTGTATTTAATATTTCATTGTTTTCTTGTTAATAATGATATCATCTAGTTCAATTATAATAATGCATGGAGAAACTATACAATAATTATTAATCGAAGGTATGAATATTTTGTTGGTACGGGCCTTCTAGATAGGCAGAACCAATTGAGCTAGGATGCGCTTATAGATTTTAACGACAAAGTAAGAGGATAATAAACAACAGTTTAGGCTGGTTTCTCGTTATGATTATAATCCCAAAAAGCGGGGGTTGGTTGATCAGTTTAACTGATTTAATCTCATTCCCAAAGCCTTTTCATGTTCTTTTCGGTCTTTTTGATTTCAAAATGACGCGTGGTTAGCATCAAAACGTCTGTTTGTGGTCTGTTGAATCGTAATAGAAATGTTTTTCTTTAATCACGAAAAAGCTCGGACCTTAAGATTTCGGACATTTAAATTCGGACGAAAAACTTTCGGACATTTAAATCTATCTGCTACTTTTAATGTCTGTAACGCACTGCAATTGAATACGCTCATAAACAAGTCACTTATTATATGAAAAGATGGAAACACCTGAAGGACGTCACAACAGGCGTCCAAATTGGCGATATCGAGTCATTAGTTAAGACATAAATATATATAAATATACATATATTTATGTATAAAGATATAAATATATTTCAAAACACTGCGGATATTTTAATGTTCCGAAGCTATTATTTCCGGACGATTAAATTTTCGTACCTTTCAGTTCTTGTCCGAAAACTTTTAATCGTCTAAATACTGTCGTAACTTAAAAAATGTACTTTAAGAACATTTTAGCATTAAGTTCTGTATCAGAACATCACACAAGACTCAAGATGCCCAGGCCTGATAATCTGCGGCTGTTTTTCAGGGGGGAGGCAAAGTGTCAATCGAGCATGCCTCCATGTTAAATGCGTGGTCAGGTCTCAAGGCAGTTCGCTCAATTGACACTTTAACACTTGGTCTCCCCTAAAAAACAGCCACGTACTACACAGGCTTAGGCCTGAAAAAGCCGTTACTCTTGAATAGCAATCAATGAACTACGCTGTACCTGTTCACTACAACGTCAGAGTAACCATACCGGCTCTGTAACTGGGTGAGTAACAACTTTTCTAAACTTAGCGGTGTTGCCCAAGCGCATATACATTGACTGGTTATGTATACTGACTTTTTGATCGTTCGTATTTTGCAGGTTTTAAGGTGGAAAATGAAAATTGTAGAGAAGCCGAGACGAACGCAAGGAAGTGTTCTACCCGAATATTCTGTCTATTTTGCTATTGCTGCTAACCCTGCCTGTGGGCACGTGCTCGTGTGAAAGATCCTTTAGTTCTCTCAGGGGACTGAAAACCTGGCTAAGAACCACAATGACGGAGAAGCGGCTGAATGGCCTCGCTGCTATGAGCATTCACTCAGAGTTGGATGAAGTGCGATGTTTATCGCCCTTTGCAGGGCTCAAACGTTGGGATGGGGGCAGTAACAGGAGGATTGCACTTTGCGTTTGACAATTGTGTGGCACTGTAACCTGAAATTTATGTATAAGCAATAAATCTTGTTTCAGCACATACAACCTGAGATGTATGTGTTTTTGTTTTTTTTTCAATTTATAGCTAATATCTACATAGGCTTTCGTGTAGCAATGATAGTTTATATAAAACCAAGAACCTTATCAAAAGGAGCTAAAAAGCCACTACATTTTAAGTCTGGCTACGACCCTGATGTCGTGTTTTATTCTAGATATATTATTGCATTTATCGAGCGGTAAAAAGCTATTAGCTCTCCCATAACACGTTGTGTCTTTTTTTAAGACGTTTTTTACATTTGGCAGATTTATGACAAGAACCCGAGTCCCTCTCGAATTACTTAGGTTTTAATGCTGCCTTCCTTGGAGCCGCGCCGCGCATCCCACCAACGCT
>JAOBAT010093916.1:0-17065 GCA_026413305.1 Hydrozoanthus tunicans | reverse complement strand
CAAAAATGTGGTAAGATCAGAAATGATGCAGATTTTATTACAGAGGTTTTTATTAAAACTAGTCTTAGCACTAAACAAACTCACTGAAGCCCTAACTTGACGCGTCTTCAAGTCTTCTCTATCAGATTGAATCTGTGTATTAGTAAAAGAAAAAATCACAATAAAAATCTGGAACCTTCTTTTTTGTCATTTCTCCAGGTTATTTTAAGATTCTTTAGAACCTGAGAACCAAATCTGCAAAAATACAAATGAAAAAAAACCAAAATCACTTTGAACTTGCCTGGGCAAGGATTCTTTTCTTTTCTTCAGCTTCCTTCTTCAGTTGTTCCCTTATTCGTTTTCTCTCCTCTTCCAAAGCCTTTTCTTTCTCTGTTTTCTGCAGTAACAATTATGTGAACAACATTACTGTACCTGTCCAGTTCAGATAAATAAGAGTTGCCAATAGTCTGATATAATTATCTAGATACTTCTAAAGTTGTTGAAGACCAACACATTAACTAAAAAAGACTGCTTTTGGACAATATAATTCCGTTGCTGTCCACAAAGACAACAAGAATTAATTTGCAAAGATCATGATAATTTTAACTGACATCAAAATTTCTTAATACAACTTGAACATAGTATTAGACCATATATATAATTTATGAATTTATATATTATAATTTATTAATTGTTATACAGATTTTTTCACTAGAAAAAGCACATTATTTTATAAGGGAACAGACTGTAGAACAAAGAATAATTTTAAAAGAAAAAATAATTATTTTATTGAAAACCTACTTCAAAAACCAGTTGGATATCATATTATATATTCACAATCGAATCCACCCTCACTTTTGAGATTCAATTTCCACTTTGCAACAACAACAGATCATGCCAGGAGTGTGTTATGAGAAATAAAAACCATTTTGAAAAAATATATATCAGTAGGTCTGTAAACTAACAAATAAAAAAATGTCTGGCCTAATTTTCCTTGCTGTGTTCAATAACCAATGTGATTTTATCACTGAACTGTCCACTGTCATCAAACACTTACAGGTTCTGTAACTGTCCTGGGAGGTGGAAACAAGCTGCAATTAAAGAAAATCAATAATGTTGAAGTAACATAATTGTCCTTCACATTTCAAGCTGCTTAACCTCTTGATTCATATTAATTTTGCAGCTATGTAGTTATTATTAACACTCTGGTTGGTTTCATTGACTACCCAGGGCTGACCTTGTAGCTCAGCTGTTGGAGAAACAGAATTAAGACCATGAACTCCAGTTTTAAGTTGTTGATAACAATCCAGTAGAGTCATAGTTTTACTTTCTTTCTCTGTGTGGACCACCTAACCAAGGTGTGCTATTTGAAAATTGTTGGCAAGTGACAAAAAGCTCACCTAATATAAACTATTCCGGGTGAGCTGTCTATTCCAAGTGATGAAGCTTAAAAGAAACTCGTACAAAGAGAGTGCACCACTACCCTGATACCAGTGTTACTGCAGATTTCACTCAAATTTGACATACTTGAACTCACACTGACAACCAACTGTCAGGACCATTTTATAAAAATTAAGAAACATTACACAGCTAGCAGAGCCTCCTCTTACCTCCTAGGCTGTGCCCGCAGGTAAATAATAAGAAACACCTTTGTAATTTGTCAACAGTATTCAACAAAGATAGTTGAATAGTGTGTGCCGGCTTTTACAAAACAGTAATATAGTCATCCACCAGACAGTAAACATGCATGATTGATCATTCTCCTTGTTATTGTGGAAACATTTGCACACAAATTTTTCCAGTAGGTATAGACAAATCACAACACATTGCTAAGACTGTATTTCCCAAGGACTCCCGTACAAAAGATGAACAACTAAACACTCTACTCAGGTCAGTTTTGCACAAGCAATGGTGAGCAAGAGTGATTGCTTGCCTCAAATGGTAAGCTCAGATTCTTAGGACAAGAAGGAACCTGAGGATTCTTTGGGTTTGAAATTTTGGCCAACTTAGGGATTTTTGGGTTTGTGGAAGACAAATTCTTAAACAAGGATTTTTGCAGTAAAAAAATGTGTTACTGAGTGGACCCCTGGGGAGGAAAGGTGGCTTTATCTGAATTCCATTGGCATCTGAGGTTTTCTCTTTTCCAGATGGGCAACATCACCTTCCCTTTTATGGGCTAGTGACCAGAAGGATTTTTCTCTGATGTTTCTGAGCAGCATTTTGATCTATCACATTAAACCATCAAACTACTATATAATCAAATAAAATATGGACTGCGTCGGTGTATGTGTATAAAAATGTCGATAGAGTTGGATGTGCCGGCTTTCAGAATGATCAATCATGTATGTTTACTGTCTGGTGGATGACTATATTACTGTTTTGTGAAAGCCGGTACATCCAACTCTGACGAAGGACGAAGTCCGAAACATTAGTTTTTATTCTTTTTACGGTGTAAAATTTATATATACTATATAATCAAATAATCCTAATAGTTTAATACTACAATACCTCAACTTTGTCTGTATTACTTGTTTCACTAAATGGCTGTCTTTATCTGGTGTCAGGTGAAGGAAGCCATCAGCCTATAGGGCAACACTTTAACTCGATCAGTCAATACAAATACCTGCATTCATTGTCTGATCTTTAGAGTTTTAACCACAAACCCATCAAAATTTACTGGAAGACTTGAAAGTACCCTGCATCTTTATGAAAAAAAAAATTGGATCATCCTACAAAATGTTCCCTCTTCCATGACTCACTCTAAACTGTTAGCCATCAAAAGTTCTTGCCTATATTGGCCCAAAAAGGGAAAAATCTGCCTTTGATCTGTCATGTTCAACTTATCCTCAGCTGTATTCAGCTGTATAATATTCCTGGTTTGTGATAAAACTTTTGGTGTTAGTGTACTCCCAAATCAGCAGCTCAAACTTGATTAGAAATGTGTCGATAACTAATGCCAAGCAATTTCAAATTAATGAGGTCTGTTTTGGTACCAGTCTCCATACTCGATAAACACAATAGCAATGAACGAGAGAGCTGGGATCCAGCACTGCAACCAAAACACATTACACTTCAAAATGGTAGCCCACAATATTCAAACCATGGAAATGATCTCCTAGATTGAAGTTTACTTTTTACAATCTTTTAGCTCCAAAACCACAAAAAAAAAATGAACAATGATTGTTCATAATAATAGGATGACAAAAATCACAAATAAATTAATCAAATGTAGACTACAACAATAAGAATTACGAAACTGTTCAAAGGCCACCCATGTTTATTTATACAAATTCTTACTTGTGTATTAGTCAGTCTTCACTGAAGAGAATTTTGATCGTACTGACCTCAACCCATCCCCAGTCCTGAATGAATTGTTGAGCGGCTGCCAGTCTCCACACTTTGGAATGAAAACCCTTGTTTTCTATTCTTATTTTTCTGTATTTTTCTTCCTCTGGATGCTGGCAAACATTACTGCAATGAAAAAACCATAAACATGTTTAAATACTGGGAAGTTGGAGATTTATTTTCAAAATCAATATTGTGGTTGAAATTGCGATTCCATTGAAGGGCAGAATTTCGGAGCTGGGAACTGTTGTTTTAAAGTGGTAAATGGTTTGTTTACAACTGTGACACCGTGTTCAGTTACTCAAAGTACAGTTACTCCTTTAATGTAAGGAAGAAAAAAAGAAAATCTAAGAAAGATCAAAACTGTGGCCAAGGGTTCGAGAATTGCTAATCACACCTGGTCCTACAACCACACCACTGATTTTGAAAATGTGTAAATTATTGACAAAGGCTCTTTTAGAACCAGAAAAACATTTGAAGTGTGGTATATCAGAGTGACACCTAATGCAGATAATAATTCTTGCCTGTTTCCTGGGCAATATAACATTCTTTTTAACAAATATACATAATTATTTACATTTTTATTTTTTTGCAATTTATGGTTTTTATTCAAATTTTTTCTTATAATCATCATCTTTCTTATTCTTGTCATCATCACTACCTCTACCACTCACTTTGCAAAGATCAGCAAGGTTTCGAGAGCGACTTGGGCAGCCTCTTTATCGGAGTCCTTTAGTAGAGCTTGAAGGGAAGCAGAAAGAAAATTCTCTCGCTCTCCTTTTCCAAGAGTTTCCCCACTCTAAACTCCAAGCGAGACGACAGATACATTATTTGGTCAACATGATGTTTGCTTAAGATTTTGCCGATATATTAAAGTCGTGAAACCAAAACAAATTATTCGTATATTGTTTTTAAACAATAATAATAATGTTTTGTAATTAAATAGGTTAAAGGTATTAGAAGGTTTATCGGAAGAAAATTAACCTGGGACAAAACAGGTTCCTAAACTCTTAAATAGTGTTTTACTTAATCAACTCAATAAAAAAAGACATACGAAATCCTTACCGAAGACGCCATTTCTGGCGAGTATGTCCGTATTCCTTTTTGGTTTTGGGCAATCCCGCTGACCAGCATTGTTGTTAATCGGCGTTTCACATTAAAATGCGCATGCGCTCATCTCCTAAAACATCGCGGGCTCAAGAACACGTTGACCCATAGAAGAAATGGAAAAATTGAAGACTTGTGAACAGATAGCACTTGGAATAGTTAAAAACAGATTGAGTTGTCTTCAAAAATGGACAATCGTCCAATATTTCTTGGTAGGGGACGAGGAAGAGGACGTGCTCAAAATCAAGTCAACGAAAACTGGAAGTCTTCAAATTGGAACAAAAAGCCGACTCCTGTGGGAGTCCAAAATACAGTTGATTTAAAAACCGGTCAGGGGGCCTCGGTAGAACGGTTAAAAGCGGCCAATGAAATTAAAGAATCCGTGAAGAAGTATATTGATAATGAATATGAGGACTCTTCGTCAGATGAAGAAGTAAATGATGCCGAAATTCTTAGTAATACCTTAAAAAGCTACGAGAAAAGCTCATTCCACGGTACGTCTGAAAAATTGTTACTCTCTGGGGTGGTGCGGGGATTTAAAGAAAGTTGTATGTTTTTTTATAACATTAGAACTACATATATATTGTTGTTGGTATAAAAACCGTTTAATTTTTGTTTCTGGATTTTAATATTTCTTGGTTATGAACAAATTTTTGACAATGGCCGCCAATTGGCCCTGATTAAATTTAGAGTTATTATTAGGTATGATATAAAATCCCAGTTATTTTGGTTAATTCTCCCAACTAGAGCCCACACTTTTCATTTAATAACTTTGAAGAATTTAACTTTTCATTGTTGGTAGTTTTCTTTCTATTGTAAGCTCTCATTTTCTCATTACAAATTTGTCTTATTTTGTATGTGGTTTGCAAGAAGAGTACTTATGTGCAAGTCAATTCCAGCCGTGGGCACCCCCCCGCCCCTGGCAAACTCCTGGCTTTTGAAAAGATTGGTCAAATGCCCAGCCCTGCGACAATTTTTGTGGGCAAATGCTCCACCCCCCGTTCCTACTATGATGGTCAAATACCCGGACCCTCCAGTGCATCAGACCGATATACAAAAATGTTGGTTGTCAATTTTAAATAAACATAATTGTTTTGGTTCAATAGAACTTGATAAAACAGCGGGAACAGAAACTAAACAGAAAATTGTGCTATTACTGTGCTTTAGTCTCCACCCAACTTATCACATATAGAGGTTGTTTTTTTGTTCCTTTTTCTTGTGGCCTATATACTATATACTCGTGAGTCAAAGATGAACTGTCAGTCATATGATCTAATGGTGAACTGTTAGGGTCATGAAATGCGACACTAGCTTCCACCGGACAAAAACAAAGCAAATGGTTTTCTTGTTAAAAATATAAATAATTTCATAATCATTCTCATCATTTCACCATTATTCTTATCATTTTAATTACTGTCATTCTCATCACTTCATTATTTTTCTCATGATTTTACTAGATCATTCTCTTTATTTCACTATCATTCTCATCATATTTCCATCATTCTCATCATTTCACTATTCTCATCACCATCTGGATAACTATGGCAAATTCTGTGTTTCAGATAAACTTGACTTAGAGAAAGCATCACAATATCTCTTGGACTCCTGTCGCCCAGGTGCAAATGTTTGTCTAATCTGCATTGCAACAATCAAACATAATGATGCAGTAAGTATTGTTTTAATACTCGATGACCAACCATTTTTTTATCTTGCCAGTTGTACACTTGTTATTGAGTAGAAAGAGAAAAAACAATATTTTAATAAAAATTATTGTAAAATCCAAAAAAATAAAAACCAAAGTTTATCAGCCAAGACAAAATGTCTCTATGTTCCAAGTGAAACCAACCATACTAATAATACTAAAAAAAATTCTGTCAATCCTTACAAATGAGAGGTATGTCTTTTCAGATTTGGAATTGTAATCGGTGTTATTGCCTTTTGCACCTACAATGCATTCAAAAGTGGGTGCGAGAAGGGACAATGCAGCGATCTCTTCAGACACAAGACGAGAGTAAAGAACTGGACCAGAGCTGGTGCTGGTATGTGAACATGGCATTTACAAGTTGCTCGAAACCTCACACAGATCTACTAAGATGATTGTTAAAATATAAAGTTAATAAACTAAATGAACACACAAAATGGAAATTAAGTGAAAGATTGTTGAACAGTAGTTGAAGAAGAAATTGTTGATTCACAATTTGAAAGCTCAGAAAAAATTTTGAGTCACTGATGGGAATTGAACCTACAACCCTCTGATTACCAATCAGATGCTCTACCCACTGAGCCCGGGAGGGGGTGAGGGGGGAAGGTACTCCCTGTATTGGGATGGTAGTAATGACCGTCGTATTTTTATGGGTTAAAATTACCAGATGGACATGATTTTGTGAAGCTACTGAGAAGTACTTAATTAACTAATGCAATAAATGAATGTAATTACTTGTTTCAACTTATATTTTTTTGTGATACTAGTAGACTATTTATGCAGGTTATCATTCATGATGATTTCAGTCCCAAATGTCGTTTTGAAATGAAGCAAAGTGAAATTCCAACAAGATATTATTGCTTCTGTGGCAAGCAAGTAAGTTTTTTTTTCACAATAATTTTAGTTGTAAACTATCCCTGAGGAACAAACAAAAATTCTTGTTAAGTTTGTTCTGAGAACTAAAGTATAAAACACAAGTAAAGTGAAGATTTTAAAGTGTTCTATAAATGTGTTCATTTTCATGTACTGTAAATTGTGATATTTTGCAACTTGATTAGAGCAAGAAGTTTGAATGAATGGTTTGTATAATGAGAGTAGCACCCTTTGGTAAAACAACAGTTGATCTTGAGAGTCTCCTTCCTGATAAATAGGGATTTTAACTAATATAGATGATTTTAAAGAGCTAGTTCCACAGTTGTCATTACAATTATAGTTTAATAATATAACATTGTAATAAATAAATATAATTATTGTTAAATATGTCTAGAGGTTTATTATTGTCAAGTTAAGTCAAGTCAAATTTATTTTACACCACAAATATAAAAGAGTTTTTTACAATGTTGTCTTACAACATATACACATTGATATATATACAAAAAAAAGTTTTAGGTGTTGGGTACATTAAAACACAAAGAGAATAGAATCAAATAATATGTCAATAAACAATTAGAATTAGATATTAACAACTTCTCATCTCAAGTCATTGATCTTTGACATTGCTGTGGTGATTTTGTAATTATGCATCAAAATTTGGTGTGACTGGAGAAAACTAGTATAATTACTATTAATGCT
Source organism: Hydrozoanthus tunicans (assembly GCA_026413305.1). Lineage (NCBI taxonomy): Eukaryota > Metazoa > Cnidaria > Anthozoa > Zoantharia > Hydrozoanthidae > Hydrozoanthus > Hydrozoanthus tunicans. The sequence continues at coordinate 9,360 of JAOBAT010093916.1, read as the reverse complement.
ATAGATGAAATGTTATTATTGTTATTACTATAACTATCATTGTTATTTTGATTATGATGATGGTGGTGTTGATTATAGTGATGGTTATGGTGAACAATGCTGATGTTGGTAATGATGATGACTGTGACGATGATGATGATAATGATGGTGATAATGATATTGATGATGAAAATGATGATTGTGATGATGATGATTATTGTAATGATGATTATAATGGTGATGTTAGTTGTGATGATGATGATTGTCATGATGATGATTGTGATGATGATGGTAATGATGATGATGATTGTGATAATGATGGTGATGATGATGATAGTGATGATAATGATGGTAATGTAATGATGATTGTAGTGATGTGATGATGATGATGATGATGGTTGTGATGATAATGATTGTCATGATGATAATGATAATGATGGTGATTGTGATGATGGTTATGATGATGGTTATGATGATGATGATTGTGATGATGGTTATGATGATGATGATTGTGATGATGTTGTGATGATGATGATGATTGTGATGATGAAGATGATGATGGTTGTGATGATGATGATGATGATAATGTTATTTGTGATGATTATGGTGATGATGATGATGATGATGATTTACAGGCTGACCCATCCTTTGACCCATGGCTCGCTCCTCACTCTTGTGGCCAGACCTGCAGCAGACCCTTGAAGCCAGAATGTGGACACGACTGCCTTCTCCTTTGTCATCCAGGTTAGAGCCTTACTAATTATTTTTATGATCATTTGATTATTAAAATAAAGCTGGATTTATAAGTATTATTAACACCAATAATGATGATAAAAAATATTGATCAGTATTATTTCCTAAGCACTGTTGTTTTTGTCTTTAATATATCATTACTGCTGACAGTAATTTGTTTTAAACCATTTAAGTCAGTTTCAAGTTCTGACCTCTTTAAGCCTGAGATAAATACAGCACTTATGAATGGTACACAACACAAGTGGCTATTTTTAAGAATATTCACATTAAAATTCAAGTTAGAGCTTATCAAAAAAGTTGAAATTATTCATTTTGTGCTACTAAATTTTGAATAAAATAGTTTCTAAAAAACTATTTGGGATTCATCAGACACCCAAATGTTTTTTCTCATTATTTTAAACTATTATTGTAGAACTTTAGTTTAAAACACAGATTCAGTTCATTCTCTTCACCAATAATAATATTAATCAACAATGAAATTAGTTATTAAAGGTAGAGCTTTTTTTAGTTCAACAAGAATTTGGTGTGTGTTTCAGGGCCATGCCCCCCTTGCCCAAAGACTGTCCGCTCTGTGTGTCACTGCGGGTCGAGTGGTCCAGCTACACAGAGATGCAGCACAAAGGAGTGGTCGTGTGGCAAACCTTGCAGTAAAATGCTGTCTTGTGGTCACCACAAGTGTCATTCACCCTGCCATGCAGGTGAGCTATAGTATTGCTTACACTGAGTTCAGTTTGTGTTTTAAGGGGATTGGGCTCATGTAACAGGTACTACATGCAGAAACTTGATAACTTATAAAAAGAATTAACTTTGTTTAATTTTTATTGTCAGTAGTGTTCCATTAAATCCTTACTGATACTGAAAGGATTAACAAACTCCAATGATTTGTAACTGTAAAGTATAAAAACAATCTCTGGTTAAAGATTTTATTAAAAAGAAGAGCTTTTGGCCCCCTTATATACTACACCCGTTCTTACTCAGCTATTATCAAAGGAACTGGAAGCTCCAGTTTCAAATTTATTTTTTTATAGAGATCATTTTTATTTATTTTATAGCTGTTATAATTTTACCTGAATGCTTAGCGACTTCCATTTTCATATAGTAATATTCTTAATAATCAGAGTAATCAAAAGACCAACAAAGTACCATCTAGTTAGCCTGCCAGTCTAACATACCAGAGGACCAGGTTCGATTCCTGGTGCCAAACCTTCACTTAAGGTCTTAAAATGACTGAGCAGAAGGTTCTGCCTTTGCTTTTTAATAACATCTGCATAATGTTGTTAAACCATTAGTAAATTTATTAAAAAAATCTAGTTATACAATGAAGTTTGTTTGGATTCTAGTTAATGTATGGGGTACAAAGCTGTTGTACTTCCAACAGAAACTGTGGGATATTTTGAAGTTTTTTAATTAGTTTAATATAAAATGAAGTTTGTTTATAACTTGAATTTCCTCAACATCTTTCAAGGTGACTGTGCACCATGTCCTAAAGAGAGTATGCAACCTTGTCTTTGTGGTAAAAAGACTGCAACCAGACTGTGTGCCAGCCCTGAATGGAACTGTGATATGGTAATGAATAAATGATGGATATCTTAGAGAAAAACTATTCATTTAATTAATAGTACCTTAACTCTCTTAGGTGAATACAAGTATAAGTTAAAGTTTTGGTAACTAGGATGGGCTTAGCATTTAAACCACATACAAAAAGACTTGCCAGTTAATGGATGGTTCTGACTTTCAATAGGTCAGATATTTTTTTAAGCCGGCCTCTCTAATAAGCTCTCCACCTAGTAGCCCAAAAATGATTTTAAGAAATCTTATGCTAAATCAAAATTATTACCAAGTGTCAGGTTTCTCATGAAAATAATATTTCTGTTTATTTCAACAGCTTGTCTATAAAATTAAGAATAAATCACCGTAAAAGCAAGCTATCAAACTACCATCTTTATTCAGCCCCCCTCCCCAACTTTAAGGCATGAAAATAAATGAAGCTACCATGCACTGCTGTTAAATATAAATAAATATAATTTAAATTGATAATTTAGCTCTAGAGTGTACATAACTGCCTGCATTACTACACTTTTAGTTAGTTTTTGTTAATTGATTAGACCTGTGGCAAGCAGCTGTCATGCGGCCATCATACTTGTGAAAGAGTGTGTCATTCAGGTGGATGTGGTGACTGTCCAAGAACTGGGCTGCGCAAGTGTCCATGTGGGAAGACAGGTAATTTTAGAATATCCAATATCTTTTTCTCTTTACTAGTGAAAACATGCTGCAGTTTCTACCCATTTAAACTTCATTTCCTTGTTTCTTTTATTTTAGTTATAGATTTTTCTCAGAAGCAGCAATTTTCATGATTTGCTGTGTACTTCATTACAGTTAGCAAATTTTTACCTGATTTTTTCAGTTATGGAATTAATTATTTGTTTTTTAAATATTTTGTATTAGTTGTTAATGTACGTTTCGATGAAAACATTAATTTTATGCTAGTGGCCACTGTGCTGATGCTATAGTTACTTTAAACTTTTCAGTACTTTTGAATAAGTGGGTTTTTTTAGCCTTTCCCTATAATGAGGGAATTAAAAGATCCTTCCTTTAGTAATTTTAAGGACACAAAGATAACTTACTTAAATAGCACATCATGTTCATCTTAATCTGTATATGTTAATGGAAATAGAACCTGAGTGATTTCACAAGAATTAAATAGTATTGTAGAAAACTTGGAGTTTCATGTATTCTCCTCTGTATAAGCCAATCCCCCCTCCTTTTAGAATTTTTAATTGAAACCAAGAAAAAAAAATCATATTAGTATAAGAAGCTGAACTTAAAAATTGAAAAAAATATATTCCATGCAAAGGTAAAACAATTGAAATTTTTGTACGTCAAGGAGTTAGCAATAAGAGTTGTGGAAATATCATTAAAAAATTCATACAAAGCTTATGTAAACATATCAGAGCATGAAACAGTCATGTTATCCAATCAGTACTGCTCATTCTATTAAAGCCATTCTGCCTCTGTTCATTGAGCCACAAAAGAAACAAGTTGAATTAGACATGTGTGCTCACATCATGTTTTAAGAAAACAAATTTGAATCATGTTTCAAAAATACTTAAAAGAATGCATAATGATGTTGCATTAAAGCTGGAAGCATCCTTTTGCCAAAGAAAAAAAAACAAGTAAGATAGTTGAGGAAGGCTATGGTAACACTCAATGAAATGGCAAAAAAATTGTGCAAATGTGGAAAAACTTGTAAGTGGCCCGATTTGGAAGTAATAAAATATGAGCTCTTTTCGTTATTTTTGTTTTTCAAAAGTTGATGTTTGTCGCATAAGGCAACTCCCAAACTATGCATCAAGAAATTGGGGATCAAATCTTGGCTTACATATACACCCCAGGATTTAGGGTAGATATAAGTTCTTATAGAAAATATTGGTGATTATGATAAAAAAATTTGTTGTGCTTCTCCAACTAACATGATTTGTGTTCAGTCAGAATGTGTATGTTGGTGCTGAAACTCTCAATTTGATTCGGTCAATAAGTTATTGCAGAATTAATGCTTGTATAGTTATTGTCAGTAACTATCTAGTCAATCTCCTTTCAGTCACAAGGCTGCCCTGTACTGAGGATCTACCAACTTGTGGGGACACTTGCAGTAAGGATCTCATGTGTGGGCGTCACAAGTGTACCATGAGGTGCCACGAGGGCTCGTGTGAAACTTGTCGTCAGGTGATAACTAAAAAGTGTCGATGTGGTAAACGAGAGAAGCAAGTCCCATGCTCCCTAGAATACCTGTGTGAGAGCAAATGCAGCAATATGAGAAGCTGCCACAGACACCAGTGTAAGAAAAAGGTATCATAGTCTCAACTTAGCATGCCGGATATAAATTTTTTTGTTTCGTTCACTTAACTTAGTTTCTTGATTGACATCAATCACATCAGAAACTTGATGCGATTACCAGTCATTGAATATTATAGAAATTGATGTGAAACTTAAACTAAACATAGTTTTGAAATTACCCCTTACAGTGTTGTAATGGTCAGTGCCCTCCATGTGAGCAAGTTTGTAACCGCAATTTGAACTGCAGGAACCACAAGTGCCCATCACAATGCCACAGAGGTACTGCCCTTCCAACAAACTCCCCCCCACAAACTCCCCTCCACCTCAAACTGACTTCTGCCATGCATAAACTGCCCTCCACCTCATAACTGCCCTCTGCCACATACTGCTGTCCACCTCAAACTGCCCTCCACCTCAAACTGCCCTCCACCACAAACTACCCTCCACCTCAAACTGCCCTCTGCCACAAACTGCCCTCCACCTCAAACTGCCCTCTGCCACAAACTGCCCTCTACCTCAAACTGCCCTCCACCACAAACTACCCTCTGTCTCAAATTATCCTTCCTACAAACTGCCCTTTACCTATAACTGCCTTCCATCTAAAACTGCCCTCCATCTAAAACTGCCCTCTCCCTCAAAATGCCCTTACCAGAAACTGCCCTTCACTTAAATTGCCCTTCACCTCAAACTGCCCTTCCCACAAGCTGCCCTTCCTACACACTGCCCTCCACATAACACTACCTTCTACCTAAAACTGCCATCCACCTAAAACTGCCCTCCGCCTAAAACTACCTTCCACCTAAAACTGCCCTCCACCTCAAATTGTCCTCAACCTCAAGTTGACAGGACACACATGTCTGTGTATCCTGTCAGTGTAAATTAGAGCTACTCTGTATCAAGGCTATGTAGGTTTCCATTTCCCTTTGTGTCAGTCAGGCCCTAGTTTTGTTCAACTGATACTGTCAGAGTGTGATTACTTGTGTCATGTCTGCTTAGATCAGTTGACCTCAGACTGTCATTGTGAAATGTTTTAGTTTTTCTATGCTGTTTCTGAAAGTGCACAGACTGCCATTGTTAAATTTTCCTAATTTCTTCTGCCATGTATATCTTGTTGGTGTAGGTCAGTGCTACCCCTGCCCTCAGTCAGTCACTGTGAAATGCTTCTGTGGCTCTACAAGTCTGACGCTGCCCTGTGGTAGGGAAAGAACAACCAAGCCACCTAAATGTGCTGAGAAGTGCAAGTAAGTTTCTATGAGCAGGGTTTTTAAAACAAACTTAGTAAATATAACAGAGCATGAATAACTCAATTCTACAAACTATTTCTTGTTTTGTGCTATAAATGTTCAATCAATCAATCAATTATTTACTGGAACAAACCATCGTGGAGTTTTACAAAATGTACCTATATATATATATACATAATCACAACTTAATAGATATATACTGCATAGAAGTTATAATTATTTAACAACATCCAGTCTCTCCAAGATGGAAGGCAGCTCAAAAGAAGCCTGGGGCTTATAGTTTGAGTCACCTTTTTTAAGCTTAAATAAAATAATACTTTGTTAAATCGAGAACTGCTGGTAACCTATGCATAATGATGTTGATTGCTAATCTTATAGAATAATATAACTATGCGTACATCTAATGATATTTTATCTATTAAGAAAGATTTCATCGCAAATTTTTGTGTGCTTAGTAATTCTTTGACCAAATCTAAAGTGCGTAGGTTACTCTCGGGTTCTTGTTCACTTTTTTCAGAGTGTCTCAATCGACCACCTCCCACCATCTTGATATTGCTATGCTTGAGCTAATAAAGGTATTTTCAACTTCAACTCCTTTCCTTACTTTTCAGGATACCACCAGATTGCCACCATGATCAGCGAGTGGTAAGTTTACAAGTTGTTGTTGGCTGTTACATCTCTACCCCCCCCTCCCCCCCCCAAAAAAAAAGCCTCCCTCTCCAACCCAAACTTATAGCATTTAGGCTAAGAAAAGAAAAAAGCGATTTTCTGTGGAGTCATTCGCCCCACCTGCATTACAATACTTTAATACTCTATGGTAGGACTATAGTCAACCATCTGAGTCCAATGAGACTGTTCTTTGTCAGTTTCAAAACAATGTAACAAAACCTACAGCCTTGTGTAATTACCCACTTGATATTGTGATCAGAGGTATTAGTCTCAAATAGACCTCGACGAAATGAAGTAAAGGATAAGGTTAACAAAATCCTCATACAAAGCAGCTTGTTATTGCATTCGATAAAGAAGATTACAAGTATCCTAAAATAGCATTTTTTTTCTGTGTGTCACATGTTCACTTTCAGCTTGATTTTTTGTGGCTGTGTTCAAGCGTTTCAACCTTATGCAAATGAAGGGGGCCTGATTCCATGATATTGTGACCTGGTTGTGTGGTGACTAGCAAAGACACTCAAAATGCAGTTTAAAAAGGCAAAAAATATAGGCTAAAATTTAAATATTACCTTATAACCTAAAATTTGCATCAAAATTATTCACGATTACATTATTATGTGGGAATTTTCTAAGCGCATTAGTTTTGACATTTTCAGGCAGCAACAGATTTAACAGCAAAAATTTGTATTTATAGCAAGCCAAAAACACTAGATTCATTGTGTCAATTGATCTATATTTTGTTTGACAGTTTCTTTATCATTAACTTTTGCATGGATTTGTTATATGAATCCATTCATATGTTTGTTTTTTTGTCAAGAATTTTAACAGAATCTGAAGTGAAGTATTCGATTGTACTGTTTTCCAAAAAAAGGTTTTGTTTTGTCAAAACACAAACTGTTTTTCTAATCTCATTAATTTTCTTGAAAAAATATAACACCTTCAATATCAAGTTAATTTTTTTGAATTGAAAACCTACTACTATTCTTTGAAACTCCCCCTTTTTGCAGCCACACCGCTGTCACTATGGCCCATGCCCTCCGTGTAAACTTCCCTGCTATCAACCACTGAAGAACTGTGGGCACCAGTGCCCCGAACCGTGTCATGACAGAATTCCAAAGGAGTTTAATAAACCCAAGGTATTTCCTTAAGCAACCAATTTAACATTCAAGATGAGGATTTTTTTAATGTAACTGTTCTTTTAGAAGTTCAGATCATTTTGGCAAGGATTGTCACCAGTTGTGGTTTGCCCCGATGCTATGTACTGTGTTGGGATCTGTGAAATGGGCCACTGTTTGTCAATTGAACTTAATGCCAGTAGTGTTTAGCGGGTTTGCAGAAAATTATTATTCTTGACTTAACTATTACTCAGAAAAAAATTTAAATAAAACAAACAAAATATTTGTGTAACCTGTAGTAAAAATGAACAGAATTTCATACCGGAAGCAAATTGTTTGTTTATTCAAGTGACTCAGTCAAAATATTTTTTTGCCTCGAACAGTTTCCTGTACGTGGTGTTCAGCAGGCCCAAGAAGTTCAGGAGTTTATTTCCAAGCCCTGCCCCCCTTGCCAAGTTCCTGTTGAACAGTAAGTATTCAAAATCTTTAAAGACTAGCTGTTTAAAGAAAAACGTTTTCATCCATAAGATTTATCACTTTCTGCTGAAAGTATAAGCAAGGGCAGGGGGCGCAGGGGGCACGAGAAATGGGGGGCACAAGAAGGGGCAGAGGGACAGGAAAAGGGGGGAGCAAGAGGAAGGGTGGGGGCACAAAAAAGGCAGGAGAAACTCAAGAAAGGGCGAGAATTGCAATGGCAGGGAGAACAAGTAGGGGTAGGGTGGGGGAAGCAAGAGAATTGGCGGGGCAAGCAAGGACTCTTACTGACTGGCTTAAAATTACAATTTGATCAATTATGGCCTCGGGTTTTCATCAACTAGATCAATAGGCAGGATGAAGAAACTAGTGTTTTTCTTCATTGGTGCATTCAAAGTTTTTTGAGCCATGCTTTAGTTAACTTCACCTCCATTACCTGTAAGCTCAGTCCAACAAAATATTTGGATGATTCAATTTTTTCAAACTTTTCAAATTTATTGTTATGAACTTATATCTTTCCTGTTAACGTTTCAGAGGCTGCTTTGGAGCACATGTGGTAAGTGAATCGTTCTGGCCAACTGGTTCGCGCCTCGATCGTTCACTTGTATTTGGCAAAGAGATTGCAATTGTCTGTTGTGTAATTAAGCAGTTATCGACAGCTAAACAGGATGAACTGTAAATGCTCGATCGATCCTCTCAGAAAAGAGTAATAACAGAAAGTATGCTCTTCTAGGTGTATACCCTAGGGAGAACAAGTATCATGTACTGGCCACCTACAGAAAGCAGTTAATTGTGTTGCGTTTTAGCCCAAATTTTTCCCACTGCGGCTCGCGATTTGTTGAGTTATTACAGTCAGGGCTCATATTGGTCCTAGAAAAACTGGAAAGTCGTTGAAAACAAAAAAAAGATTCAGTTTCCAGCCCCGGAAAACCAAGAAAGTTTCTATGAAAGGCCTGGAAAATGAGTTATTTTTTCTGGTGCAGCGAAAATTTTTTTTAGTTTTAACACCAAAGATAAGAGCGCATTGTAACGCTGCAATTTTCTTTTTGCCACGAATCAGACAAACCCAACACTGTGAGTTATGTCTTGTTTAGTACTTGGTGTATGTCTAGCCCATATTTTCTTTGCTCCAATTTGAACTTATCACATGCTTTAACCAAGCCCACTCTATTTACCACTAATCGAATAAAGAATTACTTTTAGGTCGAGAAGTTTCCATGTTCAGCGGTTAAACCATACTCTTGCAAGCGGCAGTGTGGCCGACTCCTTAAGTGTGGTAACCATACTTGCCA
>JAOBAT010093905.1:0-17067 GCA_026413305.1 Hydrozoanthus tunicans | reverse complement strand
AACAGGAACGATAAATGGAGGAATCTCTAAAAACAGGAACGATGAAAGGAAGAATCTCTAAAAACAGGAACGATAAAAGGAAGAATCTCTAAAAACAGGAACGTTCCTGTTTTTAGAGATTCCTCCTTTTATCGTTCCTCCTTTTAGAGATTCCTTCTTTTTATCGTTCCTGGTTTTAGATATTCAGCCTTTTGTCGTTCCTGCTCTTAGATATTCCTCCTTTTATCGTTCTTGCCCTTAGATATTCCTCCTTTTATCGTTCCTGCTCTTAGATATTCCTCCTTTTATCGTTCCTGTTTTTAGAGATACTGCCTTTTATCGTTAATGCTTTTTCCGTTCCCCGATTTCTGTTCCCCGTTCCCAGATTTCCCGTTCCCAGTCCACGTTCCTGCTTTTAGTACTAATTAATTCGAAATTCTAAGAAATTGCTGGTACAGACTCGCTCAGTTAGAAAATATGTAATTGATTTTCTGAGAAACCAAACAAAAACAATAATCGTTCTAACCTTTTATACGATGGCAAAGCATGCACGCTAAAGAAAGTGGTTTTATGATGCAGCTTTCATATAACAAAGTAGAAGACTCTGTTTGGTGTAAATCGGTGAAGATTTTAACTTCAAGACAAACAGGAGGTCAGAGTTCCAAACGTGCTTTGCGTGACAGATACACTTCAGTGTCTTTATTGACAAACTACTGGCGTCTCTTTTCAAATTTTCTGTTTTAAGAAACTAGACATGTTAAACGCGTAAAGCCTTCAGTTATCAGGTTCCGAGACAGCACGGGAAAACGTATTAGTTGTCAGACGATTCAGAGGCTGGAAATTGAATGGCTTCTCGGAAAAACTTGCACGTGTAACCGAAATCTATTTTTGGTTTTCTTAGAAACACATGCGAAAATTCAGTTCGCTGAAATCGTGAATCTTTAAATCTGAAACAACAATTCTCAGAAAAGGGATACTGCTGTCGAACGAGTTAGAGATGTATAGCATGATTACAACAGCTTTATGTACGAATCTGCAAATATTATAATACTTAATGTATATCAGGTTCCGAGACAGCTGATGAATAAATTGTCTGACTGAGTTCGGTCACAGTTTGGGAAAACATATTAGTTGTCAGACGGTTCAGGCCGGCTTCAAACACCGTATTTTAACCGTATCGAATTTTAAAAATTCACGAATTAAATTCGGTAAAAATACGGTGTTTGAAGCAGTGCACCGAATTAAATTCGGTAGTGAATTAAATTCGCTTCCACCTACCGGATAATACCGTAGAAATTCAATTCGTTCGAAAAAAATTCGGTGTTTGAATCACCGGTTCAATTAGCTCCGGATCAAAATCAAATTAATTCAATACGGTTAAAATACAGTGTTTGAAGCAGGCCTCAGAGGCTGGAAATTGAATAGGTTCTCGAAAAAACTTGCACGTGTTACTGAAATCTATTTTTTGGTTTTCTTAGTAACACATGCCAACATTCAGTTCGCTGAAAGCGTGAATCTTAATCTGAAACAACAATTCTCAGAAAAAGGTCACTGCTGTCGAACGAGTCAGGCCTGCTTCAAACACCGTATTTTAACCGTATCGAATTAAAATCACGAATTAAATTCGGTAAAAATGCGGTGTTTGAAGCAGTGCACCGAATTTAACTCGGCTGAGAAATTAAAATTAAATGTAAACGCAAATAAATTCGGTGTTTGAATCACCGGTTCAGTTAACACCAGATTAAATTCCATTTAATTCGATACGGTTGAAATACGGTGCCTGAAGTACGGCCTTAGAGATGTATAGCATGGTTACATAGTGGCTCAGTTGATACTCTTTCATATTCTATCACAAACGGCCAACGCACAAAATTGGTGTGGGCTTACGAATACAGAATTTGTATGGAATCACGAGCGAAATAAAACTGAAAATTTGATTTTCAATAAACTTTTACTAACCTTGGTCTTGTGTTGTTTTGTCTTTTGGCCCTTTCTAACTGATTTTTTGGTTGTTGTTTTTTTTTTGTTTCTAAACGGATGCCCTCTGGGTTCACCCGGCGTGAGAGAAATTAGACTTCGCTGGCCACCAACCCCAGTTCGATCGACAACTTATCCAGTACAATCCCTTCCAATGACTTCAAGACGAACACACCACATTGGCAATGATTGTCCTTCCATGGTATTGTATCAAAATCCATGAATAAAAATTTGAACTCATCTCTTTACGTCTACTTTCTCTCTCTCTTTTCGCTCGAGTTTTCCTTTCTCTAACGGCACAACACTCCTTTTTTTGGACACCTTACCACATTGTTCTGATTGGCCGCCTCTTCCCATAGTACGTTCAACGCCATGGTACGCAATGTCATCCTCTCACCGGCAGGGAGAGAAAGTTTTGTTCAGTTATGAATATTACAAAACTAATCTTGAACATTTTATTAAGAAAGTTCCATAAATTATTTTTAAAGAAACACTTCGAAGGGAGATGTAATTAATGTATATTAAAATCGCACGACCGTTTGTGTTGAACGGTGGCCTACTACCATTGTCAGTTTGTGAACTTTGATCGCAGCAAAAAGGAGGTATTTTTTAGGGTGAAAAATTGTTATGTCTTGGTGTTTTCAGATTATTTTGGGGACTCTAACTCCGACGTTCATCCCAACCTTTTTAACGCCGAAGTAGCCTCCTCCCCGACGATGGAAATCACTGCAAATCAGTTGTTGTTAATACCGTAACTCCTCGTTTGTCTTCAAATACACGCTATTTTTAAAAAACTAGAACAACAAGGCTCGAATTGGGAGAGAGGTTGTAAAAGTTCTATATAGATCATTTGAGATTTTCAAAGCGTTTGTTGTCGTCACTTTCTGTTTTTGCTATCATTGCTTTCAGTTCTTGTTTTTTCTTTTTTGCTTTTATAAGCCTTTCTATATTTTTTTTTCTTTTCCTGCAATAGTGTTTTTCTAGTCTTAAATAATTAAACATTGTTAGTTTAACCTGCGGCGCGATTATGAAATATACACTTTATATGGATAAATCCACTTAAGATCAATTTCCTAACTTACAAATCAAACAGATTATTGCTTTACCACTGTCAAAGTCATTACTAATAAAACTCAGTTTGATATTTGGTGTTAACTTTAATTATACAAGTCTATAGTTGCTTAAGTAAAGTACCCGCTTTTGCAAAAAATTATCTTGATATGATTAAATTATTTTATGAGAAATGGTACTTCGATTTTATGCTTTTATTGAAGGTTTTTCTTCGGAAACTTTGAAGAGAATACATTATTTTGCCGAAGCGCACCTTAGCATCAAAAAAATCAAGCTCCGTGTTCTGATTTATGCGCCTAATATTCATTTCAAGTCACCAAGACACAAAGCTGTTTGTCACAACCACGCGAGCCCTTCGGCAATATTACGAGTCTATCTGATCTGAAGACCGACGTTAACTGGCCGGTTTATTTTGTAATGGGTCGTGATAAGTACGCCATACCTTTTAAGACAAGCTCATGCAGTTATCAAAGGCATAATGTCATATCATAACTAACAACGTTTCACCAGTTTTTTCGGAGGCAGATAACTACCTTGAATTAATTATTTGTTTTTCAGCGAAGAGAATAAGTTATTCCTTTCTATAAACAGTAAACTAATAGCTATATACAGTGCCTATGTTAGTTTCTGAACCAATGCTTCAGTGCGGTAATGTTTTAGGCTTTGTTTCAGATTACTATACCTCAAATCGCATCCACTTCACTGATTTTTTTTATGAAAAACACGCTTCGCGGTTTAAATTATAATACAAGAAATGCTTCTCTTCTTCATATTCCAAAATGTAGAACCAATATCAAGAAATTTGCGCTAAGGCACCAAGGGCCAAAATTTTTTAATTCGTTAAGCAGAAATATTAAAAACTTCTCCTCTTTACCTTCCTTCATGAAGAAACTTAAAGTCAATCTTTCCGACAACTAAGATAATTTTATTGCCAATACACAGTATTTACTTCTCTCTTTCAGTGTTTTTAGTGTTGTTGTTGTTTGTTGTCTTTCTTATTTGATTAAAACAATTTTTCAGTTCATAGGATAAAGTATATTTTAACTATATCATGACACTTTCATTTCAATCTCATAATTTACTACCGTTTCGAGGAGGACCATCTCGTATAAGCTTTTATAGTTTCAATGGTCCTCCTCGCCACAATACTATGTATTGAATTTTTTTTTTACCTTCAGTTTACAATACATTATCTGTAATTACTTTGTGGCGAAATAAAACTGAACTGAACTGAACTGAAATTCATGAATAATCGAGGATCGTTGAAATTCATTAAGCTATCATTAGTTCAAAATTAGGGCTTTTCTGTGTTATCATTTATTTCCAAGTACTACTAAGTTTCTTTTAAGACTAACATGTTATTTTGTGTTGTCTTAGATTTGATTGGAAAGATGCTATAATTATAAGAAGAGATTTCTCGTCAGGCAGATTATTCGTCGCTCTAAAAATATGAAAAACAAGCTTCGCGGTTTAAATTCATGAGTTAAATAGAGAATCGTTGAAACTCATTAAGCTATCATTAGTTCAAAATTAGGGCTTTTCTGTGTTATCATTTATTTCCAAGTACTACTAAGTTGCTTTTAAGATTAACATGTTATTTCGTGTTGTCTTAGATTCGATTGGAAAGTCGCTATAGTTATAAAAGAGATTTCTTGTCAGACGGATTATACGTCGTTCTTGATATATGAAAAACAAGCCTCCCGGTTTAAATTCATGAGTAATCGAGAATCGCTGAAATTCATTAAGCTATATTTAATTCAAAATTAGGGATTTTCAGTGTGTACATGTTATCATTTATCTACAAACACGACTAAGTTGCTTTTTAGATTAACATGTTATTTCGTGTTGTTCTTGGTTCGATTTGAGTGTCGCTATAATTAAGAAAAGATTTCGCGTCAGACGGATTATATGTCGCTCTATTAATTACATAAGTCATAATACACAAAATTCGGTTATAAGGTTTTAGTAGTATTTAGTTTGCTGAACTATATCATTGGAGTTTTACAACTTGCTTTTCTTAGCACGGAAAGTTTCTTTCCATCTCAACTTATAAACAACAATTCATTTTCTTTATTGTGAAGTCAAGACATTTAACATCAGTAGTAAAAGTTATTTGAATAAGACTGAAACTGCAAACAGGAAGCCAATATTTTGTACTAAAACAATTTTAACTTTCATTTAACGCTAAATTGAACACTTGTGTTTGAGCACCTTTGTATTAAAAAAACGCAACCTTCACTAATTATTCATCAGACAGTTTTCGAAGAATTTAAGCACAGTTTGATTCTCATAGTTTTGACTGAAGGTGGCTAACAAACACATGCGGATAAGTTGACCTTCCGCTTTCGCCACGTGGAAATCCTTTGTAGAACAAGACATGAGTCTTATCGACCAATATGCCATTGGCGTATCTTGTTGCCTTCTGGCGAGCGGAAAATTTCGAGTCTGGCAAGGCTGAAGTTCCCTTGTCACACTAGATATTCACGTTTAATGAGATATTGCGTTGGCCCTGAAATGGTCATGCTTCTTTTGTCGTTCATAAAAGCATGGTATATTGCAGTCTTTTCACCAACAAAACAGCCTTTTGTTGTCATGTAGAGCGGTCGCTATCGCAGTAATTAGACCTTTTCCAGCTTTGGTCTTTTTAATCTTTCCCGAAATCAAAAGGTCACGATTTATTTTGCGCCATTTTCCTCTGCAGATCTAAAATCAAGCTTTCTCTTTTAATATTTAAACTCATTGTTTACACACTCTTAGTTTGACGAGCTTTAAGCTTGAAACACAGTTAAAACATGCAACATCTTTGCTCGAACTTTCGCGTTCATTTTGCGCCTCCCTAGACAATAGCTTTTAAAAGTCGATGTAAAATACAAGTATATGGCTTTTCGCGGTTTTCATGCCTACTCGAAAGCCAAAAATGTTTTTAAAGGCAAAATACTTTCTTCAGTGATTTATTTTTAATTGTTTTGCCCGTATTTATATTAGCTACCTCTGACGATTCGAGATTGTTCTGTGCCCATGGGCAGACTTCGGTCGCACAGGCTTTTTCACAGTGTTTTCTTCATTTGTTTCACAAATAGGCGATTGTCGAATTAAAGGAGGCGGCGGCCTACAAGGGCGCTTCATCCTCTGTAGATCTAACGGAGGCAGTTTAGACACCCTAAAACCATTCTGGAGAGTGTCCGTGTCAACTGAATGGTGTTTCCTCAACATATCTTTACCGGTCCCCTCAGAGATACTCGAATAAGAACTCTCTTGTGTTGACGGAGGAGTATAGCATTCTGGCCGAATTGCACATGAATTTGAACTGTCAAATGAGCTAGCTCTGGTTTCTCTGATACACCTCGGACCAGTCTGCCTGGAAATGTCCCTTGTAAACTGGTAATCAGTGGTTGATAGGGAAAGCTTGCGGCCTTGATCAGCTACAACTTTTAAGATTTCATCTACAACAGTCTGATCTTCTTTGGTTTTGCTTTTCAAGACGGGGCGACGAACCGAAGCACTCATTTTGAAGCTGAAGGTATTACCAAAATCTCTTTAAAGAAAATTTTCTGCTCTATTTCTATGTTGCTCTTGAGTCCTCCTCCTGTGAACGAACCAGAACATGTGAATGTGAAAGAAGGTAGCCGAACGTGAACTATCCAATAAATTCACAATACAAAATCTAAACTGATATATTGTTTTGCGGAGTCATCTCTATTATTTCATATTAGACTAGTTGAACTACCAAGAACCGCCTTTACCTTAGAATTGTCCAATCATCAAGGTATAAAACCCATTTCAAAAAGGTGACTTAAGTCATAAAAAGCCGACTAGCAGGATGTTGCGTCAGTGAAGCGTTGTTATGAGTTGCGCACGAATGAGTGACTCTGTTTATGCCAAGCAGTTTTATCAGTTGGGGAAAGCATTTGTGGCTTACAGGAAATTAACTTTTGTTTATATGCAAAAGCCCATGAGGTACAAAGAATAGGAGCAACTTGTGTTTCTATTTTCAGTCTTCTGTGAGCTTTTTTTGAACAGGAACAACAAGCAAGAAACAAAAAGTAAAATCTCGAAAGAACGTTTAGTAGTATTATTGGTCAGTTACATGCAGGAGCAAAAGTGTAGAATTTAGAGTAAGCTTTAGAATAAAGGAAAACAAAAGCACTGTTTTGAAAATAGAATTGTCCAACAAAAGTGATTATTTGTCACGTAAGCCGTTTTGGCAATAAAATGTGCTTTTTCATCGCTACAAATTTGTGTTAAATTTTTTTAGCCCTGAACGAAAACCAATTCCTCGCTATTTGGCAAACAGCAGCTTCACTGTTTGTTAAAAATCCAAATTCCTCGTGCTTTGGTAAGGTTGAACACGAATGGAAAACATTGTATGAATTAAAACTTTTCACAGTCATACTCTGTAAAAACATTTTTTCTTTATTTTAAAACCCTTTTATAACGATATATGAAACTGTGTTTATTCGTTAGCCGTTTTGAGCACGCAAATTCAGTGTTAATCGAAGCGTTACGGACGCAGTTGTTGCTAAGAATGGTTATAAGCAAAACACATGGCAACAGTCCAACACATGAGCCTCAAATGTAGCTAAATGTGGCGCCATGACGGCGTAATAGTTTGACCGCGAGTTTTGAGGAAATTGTTTGTTGCCATAACATTGTTTATATCAATTTATAAAATTTAACTGTATAATGTTTCGTTTCTTTTAAAATAAACATAACATTCATTCTTTAGAGTATAATACACATTTCGCAAATACAAATGATATGAGAGTTTCATTAAAACCTATATATAAACAGTACTAGTTTTAGGCAGCTCGGTTATTTTTCGCTCAGATACATCATGAATTAATTTAGATTTATACCGCTGCAAACAACGTCACTGAGCCAGCTATCAATCTGCGCTTCACACTTTAGCCTTTAGTGACAATTTCGAATACTCACAAGTAAAACGACTGACCATCATAGTCCTTCAATCCTGTTTTTGTTATGTTAATGGGCCCGCAAATAGGTAGCTAGATAGATAGAGAACCTGTCACGTCGGGTGCTAGTTCTGTTTACCACAAAAAGATACCTGTAAAACAGAGTAATCAATGAAAAGTTCATAAACATAGAATATTGTTTTTTTAATGTTGTATAATGAGTTACGAAATTGCCCAATCTCTGACGAAGGATAAAATTATTGCTCGAGCAGTCAGCTCTCACAAACTTCACAATCAACCGTTTAGCTAAAAGAGCTGCGTTTTGTTGAAACAGTCGTCTTTCCGCTGGAATTGGAAGCTAATTAGAACTGTTAAAATTCAAATTGATCGCAGCTAGCTAGAAACTAAATGTAAATAAATTGAAATTTAAGCGATAAAAAGAAATACTAATTTGAGTGAAAAAAATAGCTGCATGGGGTATGTAATGTCTTTTAAGAGGCGCCTAAAAGAGAAATCGCTCCTTTGTTTGGCTTTATACCAGGCTAAAAACTAGAAAAGTAATTAAAGGCCGTTAACTAATTCCATATAACGGAAAGCTACGATCTACTAGTACTAAACACCAAAAGTTCCCCAAATAAACAATTAGAATGTTGACACTCTACTTAGACCCGACCATTTCTTGTGCTACTAGCTGTTTTAACTTAGGGCTGCAAAATTTAGAAATTTGTGCTAGGCTTCAAAGATTTTTAAAAGAAAACACAATCATGAAATCCATTATAGATTTAAGATTGATTAAGTAATCAGGCGGAACATAATCTAGAGTACCTGTATTTACTGCGTCCATGGTGTTTAAAAATTAACATGCAGTGGGCCAAATCAAGCCGTTAAAAAACATCTACAGTGTATTTCCTCTACAAACTCCTTCTTCATGCAAGCTCGGGTGTTTGTTTTGTTACATTTCTACCTTATTACAGTCACAATTTTTCAATCATAAGGTAGCCATAGAAATATCCACATCACAGAAAATATTCAGTTATAACTAATTAATTTGACTTTCAAATAGCAAACCAAAGATTGTATTTTTTTTATATCGGAAATAAAAACAGCATTTATGAGGCCCTTATTTATGTTTTCTAGTTGGCAGTACTTTAAATTTTGAGGTATATCTAGTCATGGCTTATTCAAATAGAATAGAGCTTCCTAATTTTCTGTCTTAATTTGATTTACGTTTGGGACGATATACAGTTTTTGCTAGCTTCGCACTTGATCTTGTTTTGTACTTTTCCTTAACAACGGAAAAAGGTTGGAACAAAGTAACTGTTAAGTCAACAGCCAAGCAAATTTGCATCGCATAGAAGCACGCTTTTGTTCTCATAAAATCAATTCCACTCATTTTCCGAGGAAGAGATAGAGGCTAGTTTAGAGCTGTGTTCAAATTCTTGTAAGTCAAAGTGTAACTAAGTTTGTTAACAATTTTAGATCCAACTGAAAAGGCCGCTATCTGAGAGCAATCTATGAATAGAAGGTTTTTATCCAACGTTAACCTAGAGAAGTAGTTTTGCGAGATTGAGGTAATATTTTTATGTTAACCAGTTGGTTTCTTATAATTTTGTTTACAGCATGGGGCTTAGTTTAGCTGTTCTGTTTACAAATTCCACTAGTTTTTGAGCCTTGCCTTGAAAACTGAAAAAACTGGACGTCTATTTATTTCTTGTTGTTTTATTTTCAGTATCCAAGACAAAACTATAATCAACACGTCTGCTTAATTTATCATAATTGCCAAAAAGGTTCATTCTGACTGGCTATAAACCAATCTTTAAAACATTATCAGTAGAAGAGGAGAAGTTTAAGAAAAATCTTTCTCTAATATGTACCACTTTCAGCCGATCAAAAGGGGATATACATCACTGATCAAAATAGATTTTAAAAATCTTGTTCCGGCTTTCCCTCTCTTTTTAGCCAAGGCTGAATATATTCTAATTTAGGAATTTTGACCTCAATTTTTTTAGAATAATCCGCATACTAAGTATATATAATAAATGATTAGAGTAGAAGAAAAAATGAGTCTTGTTCTTGTAAAATATTAATCTAGCTGAAGAATAATTGCACTATCGATATCGACTTTTTGCAGAGTCCTTGGCTTTATGCTGTATAATGTAAAGTTCTCGACCATTAATCCTCAACCTTGAGTGTGTTCTTGGTATGTTCTTAATATTGGCCGATTTTAAGCCAGACGTTTTTATTTAAAAGGTCTTACTGATATGATTAAAAAAAAAAGTTGTAGTACTTAGATCTTAAAGGATCGTTTCGAGATCGCCTCGTGTCACTCGAGATTCAAGCGACACTCATTCAGAATAAAGTATGATCTTTCATAGGTAAACACAAAATACAATGTTGCACAAGCGCGCTTCCGATCAGGATTTTCAGGACCTGTTTACAAAGTAATACAATTGCAACGGACTTTGGTATTGAGACTCTTAGTAGCCTTGTATGTATGTATTTATCACATATATATATGTAAACTTATTTACGGAGTTCACTTTGATGTTCATTCAGAGTTGTCCTCGTCAGTCAGTAGCTTGCAGGCCACAACCCCGAAATAACTCTACTCTTCAGTTTTCGACAAGTGTCGTGTATGGGTGTCCCCCGATAGGAGACCGAGATACTATAAGTCTGTTCTGTTTAATGTTCTTATCCGACAAGACTCGAAGGTCTAGAGCCATTTGCCGATGTTAGAGAAAAGGCAGCATACGCAATGAGAGTGAAATTCATTATCCTGAGTGAGTGTGAAAGCTTTTTTCATGGTTATGTTCACGCAAAATAAAGTTGTTACTTGTTGAGAAACGTAACAAGTTGTTTAGCGCCTATCCTCGAATTAGCACCCACCTTAAAACTTAAAGAAAAACGATTAACTAGCGCCCAGAGCATTACGAGATACGATAGTGTACAATGGTAATAGCAAGGTGTTACCTGCTACGGCTTTCGGTCGCATTGAAAACAGAATAATCAATACCGAAAATTATAAACCAGTTGAAAGATGAACCTGTGTAACTTTATCTGAGCGGTGGTGAGCGCAGTGGTCACCTTGATGAATACTTTCGCTTAAGCCCTGTCCACACTGGTACGTTTTTGTTTGAAATCCCATACATTTGGATACGTTTAGGCTTTCTGTCCACACTAAGACGCTGGGTGTTTTCGGCCGTAACTTTCCACATAAATTTGAAAACCCTCTCTAAAGTGGATCCAAATTAAATCGCATAAGTATATCATCTACGCATCGAAATCAATGTTGCTCTAGAAATCCTTTTAGTATCTCATTAAGTTTGCTTTGAATCGATCATGGCCGGAGTGCCTTTGCCCCTTTATACTCATTTGTAACCCTAAGGAGCAATTCTGCTTCATCATCTGTCCAGATGAATGCTTCCTGTTGGCTGCTGTCAGACTTTTGAAAACGGTATGAAAACGGTAGTGTATACAGATGCAGATCCGGCGATCGATGCATTAATTTTTCGATTCGAAGCCAAATGAAAACGCGTTAGTGTGGACATTGGGCCCTTAGCGTTTAACATTGCGCTATATTTTTTTTTCGTCGCAAAACCCTGTAAACCATACGATATTTAAGGCAAATGAGTTTCAGCTGAGACAGGACTGAAGGATATCATCAGTACGTAGTACTCTACGATTATTCTAGGTTCGGGCCTTGCTGTCCGGTCTTAACTGATCGCACGACCAAACTCCCAGCTGGCCCCATAACTCAGTTGATAAAAGCGACGTAGTTCTGTTTCGTAGGTCGTGTGCTCTAATGCCACCGAGATCAGAGAAATTTCAGTTATTTTTTCCTTTGTGTGGGTTTATCAGTGGGATTCTTTGTTAATGCTGTAGATAAGCGAAATTTGGACTAAATCCCGTTCCAGTGGACACTGGTAAGGCCTCACTCGAATCTGATAATTAGTGAGACGTTTATAATGAAAAGATGTAGTAAAGAGGAGACAAGTTTATATACAGACCTTACAATCCTTTTCGGCATAACCCTCAAAACCAGCTAAGAAAAGAAAAATTCTGTAGAAACATCGATATCTCTTAGGTACGTTGGCGACTAATAACAACTGCAAGGACTTGAAAGTGCCGGCTTTTAAAACCACTTTGAGGATTTCAGCTTCAGATAATCGTAAACACTGAGTTTTTAGTATTGGATCAGTGCAGTTGTTATTTCAGTTCCATTCGTTTGTGTTCAAGGCAACCGGAACACAAGTATGCTTGACTGAATTGGCTGCTACTTAAGGCCGGGAAAAAAAGAAATACAATAAAAGATAAAACACACTTGTACAAAGGCGATCAGTGCATGAACATTAGCCGAGAAATGTATTTCCATAATCTTGTACAGTTTCCAAAATAAAGGTTCTTCGCGATTCCTCGGCCTCAATTTGTTCTTAGAATGTCAGTCTTAAGTTTTGGGCAATTTTCTTCTTAATGTTCTTATAAAAAAGGTTCTTTTACAAAAGATTTTAACAAAAAAAAAATTTGAAAGTGTAGAAGCTTTTCTTGTATTTTGGAGGGTCCTTAATTAAGGGCGTTGTTGCAACTTCGGTAAGTTTTTGAATCTGTCAGTGAGTAGTACACAGATAAGAAAATTTGCGTGGATCGAAACTGTCTATGAGGTTCTAAACAAAAATTTTAACTTGGGGTAGTCCAGATCCAAAGCGTCTCGCTAGCAAAAACCCCGCGTAGTGCTTCGACAATCTGCTATTAGCCTCAGGCTATGGCGCGGCATTTGTCGAATATCTCATTAATCTGTGATTGGTCGTTTGTCAGACCTTTTCTAACTTGACAGATATTTAAAGTTTAAACCGTATGTTTAAGTAAATTCTGACTCGAAAATAATAGCCACAAACAAGTTTGTGCAATTAAAACAGTGGGGAACCCCAAAAAGACTTCTACTGCAAAGACTTTAATAATTAAAACTTAGCTGGGCAGGCTACTAATGGATATGTTGTTTTACAATATATTGAGAACAAGCAAATAGCCAATGGGAAATACATCTAGTAAAATTCACTCGCTTTGCTAGTGGCACAAACTAGACTCCTAATGGGGTTTGCTTTTAAATGTTCTAAGAAGCTTTTACTTTAATTTGTCAAAACGCAACGAGCAAAATTTGTCCCCTTGTAAAAATTTTGTGTACGTTTAAAAGAACTATTACGACCTAATAGAAAAAGAAAACGCGGTTGTTGTTGGGTGGTGGTTTTGTGAAACATTTCTTATCTTCATTTTGGGTGTTTGCAGTGTTCTAGAACGCTTTTTATGTAACTTTTATTACCAAATTAAACCTGTAAAGAAACTAACAAAGGCCTAGTTGAAATGTAAAAACAATTAATCTATATCAGACACGCAAGGCCAAGGGCTTGTGGAAAAGGGAAAAAACATCTGTTTCTTTTATTAGAAAAAAAATAATTTGTTGAGCTATTTAGTTTGTATTTTCACTTCCCTGTCTCGCTGATTAATTCTCTATTTTGCCGCATTTGAACGCATTACACTGTTCGAAAATAAACACGTTTTCCCCTGCATCAGTAAGACATCGATATCTTTCTGTAATTCATGAATGTAAGGTTTCGCCTTCCGTGATTTCCATGATGCAACCTTTTTTTTCTTTGTCGCGCGCGCAAATAGTATTTTAACATAAGTTCTATTTATGCCTGGGATCGGAAAAGCGCAAATATTGATAACTTTGTGTTGCTATTTACTATAGCCGTACAGGCTCATTCATTTTCAGTTACAACTGTTCTCAAATAAGTTTTTAAAAATCGTAGAATTTGGATCGGATCAGGCGACTAGCTTAAGAGTCCTTGTAATGTAAAAGAAAAGATATATAAATTCAAGTAAATTAAAACGATCTCAAGCATCTTTAAGATTGTATGCATAATCATTGACGTGAACAAAAATGAGCAAAACTTCCAAGACTTCTCCATTGTAGTAGTGTTGGACAGTTCGTATCGGGCACCAAAATCGTATGTAAGCTAAGTTAAAGGTTCGAAACGAATACTTCGAAAGATTCTAGTGAATGCAAAGTAACTTTATATCTCTAAAGATTCAAAAGACGACTCTAAGTAGAATATAATTGGATAGATTCTTGCATATTTTTTGTAGCGAGCCTTATATTAGATTTTTTTGTAAAAACGCTCACTAAAACCTTCAGAGCTGAGGGTGCATTTGACTTACGTACCTCTTGAAATTGAGTGTCGATAACTCTTGACTTACAAATTTCTGTTCTTTGAAATGAACGAGGCTTCTGCTAAACTTAACACATGGCAGGTGTCAACAAACGTCTTTTGAACTAGAGTAAAAATGGTTACTTAATTAAAGCCCTTTGTCCGTTGCGTTAAATTTTCAACTCTCACATGTCGGTTCTGTCTTTGTGCACAGTTTGTTTTTCTCGCGTCAGGTATAATTTGGCAGCATTAATTGCGTAACCTGGCAACTAACAAACAAAACAAAACATTGCATCAAAAAATTTTAAATCTAAAATGTTAATTAACACAAATTTGTCAGCTTCTACCATCAAGACACGATGGTAGAAAGTTTTTCTCACTTAGACATTTACAGCTTTTAGTAACACTCACTGCAGCAAGCTGGATTGACCATTTTTAATGCATGTGAACACTTGTTGTTTTTCCGAAATTAGCGCGACAGACAATCTTAAAACACTTGATACTACAATTTTTTTGTATCCTACTGTGCGAGAAAAACGAAACAGCTGCCCTGGCTTTTTAAAAAGTGGTACAGCTTTTTAAAAAATAGACCAATAATGTTATTACGTAATTACTACATGCGAATCGAAGAGACCACTTTTTAGAGAACTTGTCCTGCATAGATACCTTAATTTTGAAGTTTATTGTTTCAGATTAAAAATCAAAAAATTGTACTACACTACTTTCCTAAATATGCTAGTACTACAAAATTATTATTTTCTTTTGTTTTTTTCCCTTTATCAATAACAAACAGAGAACCGAAAAGATAAAAAAATAATTTAAAACGGATGGTTTGGGTGAATATGCTGTAGTTCTTTAATGTCACCAGAAGAAAATTTAAGCAATCCAACTAGCCGGATGTTCATGGCCAGATCTTTTTCTTTCCACTCACACAAAGAATATTTCTAATTAAGCTACAGTTTCCGGCTTCCTGGGTGCTTTATGCATTTTCCATATCTCAATAAGCTCTCAGTTCGAGAATATTGATCAAGGAACCATTAGCCAGTCAAATAAAGATGGCTTTAGGCTTGCAGTGAAAAATGTGTTTTCGCGCCAACTAGCTTACTAATTGTAGTCTACGATAAAATAGAGCCTAGAGCAGCTGGCTTTAACAAGCGCAAACTGTCAGCTGTCTGTAAACCGGCCAAAAACGTATTTTTCTTTTTGTAGATTTATTGGGAGCTAAATTGCATTTAAAAAAAAAAAAACCTTGCTCAACTCCCTGGCTTGGCCAGGGCCTACACGCATGCGCAAAACCGGCTTCATCCGAGCAACTACAATGCAAGTAAACAGGAGCAACCGTGGAGAGCTGTTTCGTCCAGTTAGGACTCATCAGATGCATGTAAAGCTTTTCAGCTACAAGCGAATAGATAATTATATAATAGGGATTGAAAAGGAGGGAAACTTTTCACTGATCATCAAACAAAACAAAACGAACAGTGATTTCGTTATTTGCTTATAGGCAATGTTTTTAAACAAAGATAGATTGCATTGATAAAAAAAAAATGGATATTTCTAAAAAGAAATTAAATGACAGGCAAAATGCTATTGCTCCTGTTGCAAGAATTGCTCCAGGTTAGCTGTCATAGTTCCTTTAATAGAGATCTTTTTAGGCTTCTGCTATTTGCTGTCGGGCGAAGCGATATAGCACATATTATGTTGTTAGCAGTCAAGTTCTCGATGAGTGGACGAATAGGATCATGCAGTTTGACTTCGGTAGTTCCGCAGGACAATTGCTCAGTACTACGTAAAGTACAAACATTTGTTGATCCAAATAAGGAGGCCCTACCGAAACTAGAGTAAAATAAGGAAGTGCTATCCAACGATGTTGTTAGCAGTCGAGTTCTCGATGAGTGGACGAATCGGATCATGCGGTTTGACTTTGGTAGTTCCACAGGACAGTTGTTCAGTATTACATGAAGTACAAACATTTATTGAACCAAATAAGGAGGCCCTACCGAAACTAGATCGAAATAAATTAGCGCTGCCCAACGATATTGATATATCATGTTGTTAGCAGTCGAGTTCTCGATTTGAGTGGACGGAACGGATCGTGCGGTTTGTCTGTCGGTCGTTCCGCATCTGTCAGTCGCTCAGTATTGTGTACACGAAGTACAAACATTTGTTGATCCAAATAACTAGAGGCCCTACCAGAATTAGATCCAAATAAGGAAGTGCTGCTCAATGATGTATCATGATGTTAGCAGTCGAGTTCTCGATTTGAGTGGGTAGGTAAATTCTCTGAACTAGACTCTCTTTTTTCATTCAAAAAGTTTGGGAGAATTTTACATTTCATTTCAAAATTCTCTGTGTTTGGTAATTTATCATTTTCCTTGTTTTATGTAAGAATTAGATGATAACTGGCTAGCAGCTGTGGAACTGAAAGGGGTGGAGGTCATTAAAAGTACGTTTTTAAATGGATTGATCATTTAAATTGGATTAAATCTTTGGGTGTCCTACAATAGCTCGTTAGCATTATCCTAAGGTAACATCAAGTTTTATTATAAACTATAACCAACCAGCTAAGCATAATGGATGAAATCCACAAAGGTACCTTTTGGCCTCGCTTGGTATGTAAACCGTTTTTAGAGGTAACGTATCAAACACTTTGACGAAACAGTCATTTACCGCGGATATTCTCTTTACCGGGAGACTACCGCTGTTTATGCAGAAAAACATAAAACGTTAACTGTCCCAATTAGTTCAAATAGACACATACACTGATTTTTACCCCATAGATATCCACACACGAAGCTATACATCCAGCCATCAGTACAAAATTAGAAACTAAATCTAAAATCTTTAATTTGCTTTTTTTAACTAGAGATAATCTCTATTGTTTTTGAGGTGTAGAAAGCCCCTCCCCCTCCCCCCTATCCCACCCC
>JAOBAT010093894.1:0-17069 GCA_026413305.1 Hydrozoanthus tunicans | reverse complement strand
GTATGTGCCGCCACCCACTACCTCCCCCGACAAAATTGGGTTCCTTAAAAATACCATTGTTTTGACTTCTTCCCTAATAAGTCATCAAAACGGAAACTGACACTTTTGCAAAACTTGACCAACCGTGCCGAACAGTCTGCCCCACAGGCTTGGTGTGATGAATTATTATTTTAAGCGTGTGCCTTTGACAACAACAGTCTTGTCGATTACACTTTTCTAATTGATCAGAAACTTAACCCAATCACAAAATCACACCTTACTTGCACAGAAGCTGTGTCAGTTTGTCAAGAAACTGTTGGCCTCCTCAACAGATATAATCAAGGGGGTGGTTGACTTTGAGTGATCGCATTTAAGTTTATTTCAAAATGACTGATTGTTCTGGCGTCAGTGAATCAACTGTGACTGTCTGAAGTAAAGGAATGCTTCTCTTTCCCTTTCTAGTAAATTTCTCAAATACGGCTCTCGGACCAATGAACTGTGTTAACCTTTCTGAACCAGCCGCATTGGTAAATTCTCCCAACTCTAGAGCCCATACTTTTCATTGAGCAAGTTTGGGAGAATTTTGCTTCTGATCTTCTGCTGTAGTTTGCTTTTTTTGATCAATTCTTATTTTCTCAATACCAATAATCTTATATTTCTTAAGTTTTACGTAAGGAGAAGTTTTAAAAGTGTTAGTAATCGACTCTCAACTCATAATAAAACCGTTACAAATCAACCGAATCTTGTCTCATGGCCCTAACAGTTTAAGTTGGTGCGTCGTAAACCCATTCGCAACTCCCTGTACAAGTTTACGAGACTTCGACTTTTGTAGCATATTTGTTAAGCACTGGGCACCCCTTTCGTGGGGTCGAGCGCCTATGATGTGTTGGCCTGTTTTGTTAAATTTACCGCGCCGTATATTCACCATAAGATATAGCAGAGAAAGGGGGAGGGGGGGGGGCAATTTTAGTTCACTGGGACGGGTTCTCCACAGAACGATTAGCCTTAACCCATAGGACTAAGTTTTAAATCCACGCTCGAGTTTTTTACCGTCCGTTAACTGAGTTTGCTAGGAAATTTGTGTTTAACGTTTTGTATAGTTTGAAACTCTGAGCAGCGTTTGTAAGCAAAGCGAACCCTTCATTATTTGTAAAGATTTGACTGTTTGAATGTTTCCTTAACCAAGTGTTAAGATTAACCGGCTTTTGAACAGCCGGGTCCTGGAGATGATGGTCAGCTTCGTTCCTTTCACCTCATTTGTAGTGGAAGCACGACCAAGGATAACCTATAAGCATTCTAGCAAGATTTCTCATGCTATGCATGCAGCAGCCTACAAAGAGTCTCAGTTTTGGACTCTTGTAGGGAACAGCCCCGACAAACTGGGCTTGGCTAGTGTTTGACTGCGTCAACATAAACCAGTCTCAACCGCGCCAACCTCCTACTTACTATGTAAAACTATCTACAAAACTTTCACGATGGTTGCAGCACTTATTATTTTATTGGAACGTTCGTAATTTGTATAAGATCCAAAAATGTTCGACAATTTAGGTCTAGCTGGAAGACAAAAACGATCTGGGCTATGTCAGTTTTATTCCTTAAACTCGACGAGAGGTATATTACATCTCCTTATGATTTCCACAAGTTCATTGGCATCGTCACTGCCGTCCTAGCAGTACAATACAGAAACTACTGCATGTCACCACCAGGGATGATTCTCTGGTTCATCTGTGGGGTCAGGAAGGTTGAGCAACCAACCCTCCTTCCCTTCCAAGATTTCTCCCCCTACTGCGTTCATTGCGAAATATGGTTCGAGACCGGAAGTTCCTCTGGTTTTAGTTTACTCGGTTGGCCTGGAGACAATTTGAGTTACAGAAACGAGGCGAGGTTTGGGAACGCGTTTTGCTTACTAACTACAAGTTTCTGGTGTTGGTGGGAGATGTAGCCACGAATATAACCCTGAAAACGAACGGCAGGGAAGGAGATGTAAGCAACATTAATATCGTCAATACAGCACGGTATGTACTGTCTCAGCAGTTTTACCGTGTATGTACATGACTAGCTACTATGCACTCCGTTTCAACAATATCAATATCGTCAGTCAATATAGCACGATATACACCGTTTTAGCATGCAGTTAATATCATCAGTCAATATCGCACGGTATTTACCGTCTCAGCAGTTCTTACCTTGTATACCAGATTAGCTACTATGCACTCCACTTCAACAACATCAATATCGTCAACCTTTAAAGTAAAATCATTGGTTGGAAGTAAGGACGAAAGGTTTAGAAAAAGAATAGCAGAGGTAACGTAACAACCGCCCGTTTATCAATATTAATAAGGTCATTCCCTTGAAAAAAATTCCGCACATAGATTTTTTTTCAAACTTTGTCAGGTTGTTCCTTTGTATATGTTGACTCCGAAAATGGAAAAAAGTGGGGGTTTTGGAGTTACAGAGTGTCAAAATATGGTTATTTTTATGTGCCAATTTGGTCAAAAAGAGCCATTATCGTAGTTTTTTGTCCGACCGCCAATAACAAACTATTACTGATGTACACTAGGGTGACTTATATTTTCATCACTTTCTTTTAACTTTCAGTCAACTAAGCTACACATTTAAGGAGTTTTATCAACTAATGTCATTAATCAACATGATTAATCAGCGTTAAAATTACCTCATTCCTAGTTGAAAATAGCTAAAAATGGCTCACCAGAAGGATTTAAATGACCAAAACTGTACTTTCTATCGATAGATTTTGCCTAAATTTTTGCACCAGTTGGGAAAAGTTATTCTGTTACAAAGTTGAAAAAGAAAAAAGGGGGCCCCCGATTTCAGTTTTTTGATATTCAGCAAAATAGTGTAAAATTTAACATCAAAACAATATTTTCTGCGAGGGGCCTGGGGCATGTGTGGTTAAGCACGCCTCGATTCGTGTCCAAATGAATGGAATCGATTCTGGCCAGCGAATACATGAATTGTTAAGCAGAAGTGAGAAAGTTTTGTACAAATGTAAATACTGTGAAAATGCACAGAAGAGCTGCACAATGCAAAAATAGAGTAAATAACCTTACGGCTTTTTCAAACTGTACAATTGAGGTTTACCCTTCGAAACAGTAATGCCATACTTGGCACAAATCACTCAAGTTGCAAATCAAATCAGCTAATATATCCGAAATTCGTCAGATAAGTAAGCCTACCTTTTAAGAGCTTTTTCAGAATCAAAAAGTTTTAGAGGACGTAAAATCATCGCCCTGTGTGACGCTTAGGACTGGTAAAAAAAGCTAGTGCCTCCTTCTCGACACATATGTATCTTTTACAAATGCTAAGCAGTTTGATTTTTCCTAAAACACTACTTTCCATTAAATTCACTAAATTCAAAAACCTAACAAAGAGCTGAAAAGATCTTGGGATCAAGTGTGAAGAGGGACTTTTCACGGGTCTTTATGTAGTTTAAGTTTCTGAGAACTCTTCAATGCAACCGTCCAACTTCAAGGACTGTTCTTTAACAAACCCTGTCTTGTGCGAGCTTATCATTCAGTATCCGTTCTTGTCTTACCTGCATAAGCTTCAAGGCCTGTACAAAAGCCTCGAGTGGAAGCTGATGAGTTTTTAATAGTAAAGATCTGTCAAAAGAAATTCTAGCCGTTATTAAATGGAACAACAACGATATCATCGAACAACTTTCAAATATTAATGTTCAAGGATTGTTGAATATATCTACAATAGAGTGGAAAGGCAGATTGGTTCAGTGATAAACCTCCCTGGTAAGATCCACAGCCAGCTGATCAATGGTTAAATATTTGGGTCACCTTTCTCACTAAAAAGCACTCAGCTTTGCACCCTTTGGAGGTTGGTTAAATGAGTACACGCATACATGGATTGCTTTGATGTTTATTCATCTGGTCCGCTGCGGCCAAAAATTTATTTTTTGCCATGAGATCTTAAACAAGTTTAACAATAAATTAAATCATTTGAGTAAATAAAAGCAAGGAAGCTCAAGGAAAAAACCAAGAGGCTTATAGTGAATGAGCTCCCCCAAAATAAAATTGATTATTTAAATATGCATGGCTAACAGGAACGGCTTACTATATATTTTAATAAAAAGTAAAAGACAAAACGAGTTGACGAAACAAGACTGACGAACAAATAACAAAGTTGTCAAAATTCACAATTAAGACAAGAGAAATTCCTTGAGCTTAACTGCTAAATTATGAAATGCTTTCACAATCTTTGATGTTTGCACTTAATGAATTAAAAAACTTCGGTCCTTGAAAGCGATAATTATAATAATGCCTTTTGAGCATATTCACATGGAAAAGACAGATAAGTGCAACACTGTTACCTTTGATTGCTATCACCCTAAAAGCCGCACATATTTTGAGGAATTACCGCTGACACCAGTTTGCTGTATTTAGCTTTGAAACAGTTTTAGGAAATTGACCGATCGCTTTTACCCGACTCACCAAAGTTAAGTGATACTTACACTTTTTTGAACAAATTTCTATAAGTGATAATCTTTAGTTTCTCAAGTATGAGATATATTCCACACTGTATGAAGAAAGCCTGAAAAAGCAAAAAGAAGGCAAAGAAATAAGCTAAATAATAGCGAAGACAAACTTACCAAGAAGAAGAAAAACAGATGGTATAAACTACATTCCTGGACAAGAGATTTGGGAAAGAGAATCTTTTTCATCACCTTTTACACAAGACTTCAATTGATAACAATATGTAAGGCTCCTCAATATCTACACTAACTAAACTCCCCTTTAACATTTTCTAAATAACTTTTTTCCAGATGTTTAGTAAGTACATTTCAACAGTTTGCAACACCCTTGAAGTTGGGGGAACAGGAAGGGGGTGGGAGGTTTTGTACAATCTACACACATTCACACAAACGATTAACTAGAAAGCAAAACTTACAGTAGAAGCAAGAGAAGGCATAGAAGAGTCAATTCAATAACCAAGAAGGCAAATTCTTACAAATGGAGTTACCAGCATGTAGAAAAAGTCAAACAGATTGTATAAACTACAATCATGGGCAAAAAGACTTGGAACAGTTGACAAGTTAACAACACTGAATTTGGGGGACAGGAGGGGAGGGGGGGGGGTCAGATTTTGTACCAAGATTGGTAGAACGAATATCTTAGGTGTAACAGAAACGAAACTCACACTAGCTAGTTACGAGAAAGGAGAAGCAGAGAAAGAACAAACTGAGTGTGACAAAAGACAAAATAGTATAAACTATAAGAAACTTACTTGATGTCTTTCCAGTGATTCATTTAAAAGCAACAAGTTCCCTGTGCTGCAATGAGAAAAGCAGCTTCAGCAAAAACTTTCTAAAGAGTATAAGTATTATTACTGAATTGGAAAAGATTTAAAGAAAAGTTATACTACTTTCAGCTAACAAATAAAGAATAGAGTGCTTGCATGCTTATCTCACAATCAAACTGGTTGGTAAATACCTCAAAACTAAGATGATGCTCCTGGTATAAGTGAACAATTGTATGATGATAACAATGATGACAAAAATAATGATAATAATGACAATGATACAATGGTGGTAATGATGATAATGATAGTAATGATAATGATGATGATAATGATGAAGATGGTGATGATAATAACAATAATAATAATGATGATGATGATAATGATGAAAATAATGACAGTGTTGATGTCAGCAACATCAAAGTATCATGTGTGCCACAACCAATTTTCACTGTTTGGTGTTAAATGTTTGTTTTGGGGCACTAGATCCTCACCTGACCGCTTTTACAACTTCAACAAACTGTGTCAATTTATATTTGCTCAAAAGATCAAGCTTGGGCATATACCCCTGAAATGGAACAAATCAATAGCTTGTTGTTATCTTTAAATAACAGGCTCATTAGATACACTGCTGATCATTACATCTCCAGTCAGATCCCACATGTGTTATACTTGTTTCTTACCTCACCAAGCATTGCTAAACCCAAAGGGGGGAGACTTTAATATGAAACCCAGAGGGGAGGAGAAGAGACCTCACTGTTAAACCCAAAGGGGAGGAGACTTTAATATGAAACCCAGAGGGGAGGGGAGGAGACCTTAATATAATAATAATAATAATAGTAATAATAATTTAATACAATTATATAGCGCCCAACCAATAGTTGCCCTAGGCGCTTTACAATCTTAAGAAAATTTTGTTTATAAAAATCTAATTTACAATTATACAATACGAAAAAAGAAGAGAAAAAAATCTTAAACCTAAGAATATGCCCAATGAAATAAACAGATCTTGAGCGACTTCTTAACTTATGAAACCCAGAGGGGAGGGGAGGAGACCTCACTGTTAAACCCAAATGGGAGGGGAGGGGTCCTTACTGTTAAACCAAGAGGGGAGGAGGAGGAGATCTCAATGTTACACCCAGAGGGGGGAACAACTACATGGCAAAGGCTTTCTAGTAGTATTTGCAGTCAGTCTTTGTACACCCAACACTTGCTTATCGGAAAACAGTGAAAAAAGGATTAGATGAATTACTGTTAATTTGTCAATGTTTGCAAAGCCACAAATTCATGCTGTTGGAAATTGTACTTACCAGCAACATTTTAACAGGGATAAGGTAAACAAGAATAGACCTATAAGGCAATGATTAGTGAATCAATAGTAAAGAAAAATAATAATAACAAACAACTGCCTCAGTTAATACACATTTGATCAATACATTTGTAATCTTGAGCAGTAGGTACTCGAATGTCTTCAGAAACATGCATTGGAAAGGATAGTAATGAAGACAACACCATTTTTATGCTTTGTCATGACATTCATAATTAAATTGTGAAAATATTTAACAATTATTCCAAGAGCGCGCGTTGGATATGAGATGGTAAATAGCCGACGAGGCGCGTTAGCTCCAAATCATCTCATATCCAACAAGCGCGAATGGAATAATTGTTTCATTAAATTTAATTAGTTTTCTAAACTCTTCCACACTTAAAATAACAGCTAAATTTTATTCAGAACCTGTTTTTTTGCTTTTGCAAACACTACAGTCAGTTTCCATATTTGGTGAACCCCGAATATGAGCTGATAACCGAGATTGAATGAACCAATCAGAACACGCGAATCGCAATATTTGAGATTGAAAATTTAATAAACCCTAAATATACTCATGTGTGAAGATTTTCAACCTCAAAAGGAAAAAGAAAAACGAATTCAGACCCCTTAAACACATGATGTGTACCCCTATCATGTAACAACAGAATGAGTACACCCCTTCCCTCCCCCCCCGATAATTGGTTTGCCAACCAACCTTTTATTTTTCTTGCACAGTTTGTGACAATGCTCAAAGGCAAATGAAAGGTACTCCTCAGCTGCAAGAAAAAGCCATTTTACAACATTAATAAATGAGATACTAATTCTTGTACCGTAGTCTGTAGATTAGCTAGTATACATAATTTTACATGTTGACTTGAGTACAGAGATAAAATTCAGAGAGACTTTTAAAACATAAATGAAAAAGTTTTAAAATCAAACTTCTACTGCTTATATCTATTTTGTTATGGTTTGTACCTTCTTTGAAGGCACTGTCAAACATCATTTTCCGCCCAACAAAATACCTGCAACAAAACATTTAAAACCATGAAATTATTCCAACCAGAACTAAAAACCTGCTACAAAACATTTATAACTAGCTTACCTAACAAGAACAAATAAACACTGTGTAGTATCTAGTATCCTTTACAAGAAACTTCAAACCTTGTTCAAACAACATCTAAAAATATACTATAACAATACCACCAAGCAAAGTTGGCAACTGCAATGCATTGAGGAGGAAAAACATCAAAAAAATTCTGTGTAACACAGGATATCTAAGTTAAATATTCAAATATACAAAACCTAATTTTGCTGAGGCAAACAAGTAGGTTAGGCAATGGATTTTTAAGTCGCCTCTGGTGGCCAGGGACCCAAATGGAAAGTTTTGTTGGCAGTGCAACAGACTTGAACGATTCTAATATTGGAGAACTTGCCACCTCACTTAGCTCCAACTACTGGCTGTACTAGGGGAAAAAGAGAAATTGTACAATATACTGGATTTGTTTAAACTTGTGAGAATTATTTCTGGATTAGCCTGTACTTTTGACAGAAAGTTATGTTAACTAGGTTGTTGGAGTTCAGACTTCAATCTTGAACAAAACAGTTGAAACGCCTAATTACCAATGCAACGCTCACTATTGACTGTTTAAGCTCAACTATTAAGGACCTTCAGATTCAACCACACGCACGAGTTTTTCCCATTTGTCAAACTGCATGAGACGGAACTGCAAAAATTCTCACAATCTTGTTGTGTTGCCAAAACTTTGTAGTCCACGTTCTGAGTTTTCATGCAAATCTCTTTGTACACAAGACATGTATCAATGCTAAGATTTCAATAACAAAACAAGAGGGTGTGATTTCTTAGCAACTTCTGACAAATGGGAAAAATCTCATACTGCAACAATAGACCAACCTGTATGTGACAAGATGGGCAAGTTTAAACTGGTCCTTTATCGGGGCACTGTCTATTGCACGGATAAGAGGTCTGCACAGATGAAGCTTGTTTATCTAAAGGTAAAAAGTAACACAATGATGTACAATTTCCTTTTACTATCAGCAGGGAGCAAAATAACAGTTGAATACTATCAAAGGTGAATAATCTTGGTGCTACCACTTTTTAACAAAAGTACATATAAGCAAAACTAAGCTGATTCCTTCCTCAACCAAATGGCCTGTTTCCACCCCACTTCCCCCCTAGACCTCGGCAGCACACTGGCCGGCAAGACAACTGCTTGTGTCCTTGAACCAAGACACCTTACCTGATTTTGTTCCAGTCGACTCAACTGTATAAATGAGTACCAGTTCAACTGGGGGCTAACCTGAGGTAGATTTAATAGTGTCCTGTCCAGGGAGAGTCAAAGACTCTCATCCTCTCAACACTACAGAATCTGGAAATAAGCACCGTCCAGTCCTATGAGCCACTTAAGCTTGAGAAAGGATTAATTATTTTAGCTTTTAGCCCCCCCCCCCCCAATCCCCTCCTGAACAGGACATTTGCAGCACAGTGGTTGACTCAGCTGTATGAAAGAGTACAATTACAACTGGGGCTAACCTGTGATGGATTGATGTCAAGACTCTCATCTGCTTAGCATTACAGATTGGACATAAGCGTTAGCCTGTCGAGAGCCACTTAGGCTTGAGAAAAACTTAGCTTTTTAGCCTGGACAGGGCACTCACCCATCGCAGGTTAGCCCCCAGAAGAAGCTGGCTGTAATTCATACAGTTGAGTCAACTGGAACAAGTCAGGTAAAGTGTCTTACTGATTGCAAGTTGAACTTTGTCACAGCACCACTGACGATTACAACATAATTTCTAAGTTATATTTAAGAATTACAATTAAAACAAAAGCCTTAAAACTATTTTATAAAATCTCTTAACTAACTGGAAAATTTAATACCTTGAAATAGATCTTAAATAAATGATTGACAAGTGCAAGCATTCCCCATTTCTTTGACTGCTCTAGAGATGTCCGGCTATAACACAAAGATTAAAAATAGTTATTTGTTGCTCCAAAGAAGTACTTAATAGCTGTAGATATTCCGCACAATGGAAACAAACTGTAAAAAGAGGGTAACAGACCTACTTGCTATTATTTTGTAAATACTAAAAATACTGAGTAATTGCAAGACTATCTGTTTAATAACTAACAATAAGAATTAAAACAACAATTACAATAAATATTGATAAAAGTGTTAGCGATAAACAGCAAAAATATCTTTTAAATATTGAAGGTTAGGAGGAAACTTATAATAAATAATCAGTGTCATGTTTCATAAAACACCAGTTTTCCTAACAACAAAATGATCATTAATAGGAAAAATAATAATAAACAATAATAATAGAGAGCAATAATATTAAGATAATAAATCCCATTTTAGCTAACTCAGGTTTCATTTGAGGCTGAACTTCATTAAATAAATGTTACAAAAAAAATGTTTGAGCATATAATAATTTATTATATACCGGTGTCACTAGAAGATACTTTCTAAAGCAACATGTTAAAAGTACACTCGCCTGTCACTAGCACACACTCTAAAACACCCCATCATCACTTCTGCCGCCTTCTCTAGAGCTTCACCAGGTTTACCTTTTCCTCTTGCGGCCATCTGCTTGTCAGCCTAACAACCAATTTTATACTTTAATCACAAGAAGATTAACTTAAAACATACCTTTAACTTTCAGCTAACAGGTCACTCTTTCAAACTACACTGAAAAGGCATTAAAATACATTTACTTGATATGAAAGTTTTTCGCTGGAGATTAAACCCTTTTAGCCATGGCCAGTTAATCAACATTTCAGCTTCGACTTACATAACACCATCAAACATACAATATTGTAACAAGAATGAAAGGGGCATGAATTAGCAAGATGAAACAATCCTTGGGCTAATTGGTTCTGTGAGCAAGTGGAATTTCCAAATCTTGCCCATGGTAAGATACAGCAAATTTGTGACAAGCCTCATATTTACAAAGTTTTTGTAAGTCATAAATACAAAACTTCAAGACACAAACATTTTTTCTAATATGACACAGATATTCATAATTATGGTATTTTTTAATAAACTATCATTAGTATCTCTCTATTGACGTCTGACAAGGATGTCTTACCATTGTAACCTGATGGCCTGAATAATAAAAAACCGTCTGAACATAAGTCTTTTCGAAAAAAGGACAAAAAATTATTATCTGGCCTTGGTCCTGAATATGCAAGACCTCTGGCACAGTTTTTCTCAAAAGGCTCTCCTGGGCCAGCAGGCAAATAAAATCTATACACTTATATGCTTACAATAAAACAATGGTGAATTCGGGCCAGCAGATAGATGACAGGTATTCTAATTGGTTCATATTGCTGGTACTTACATGCCCTGCAAAAAGTCTCAGGTCTAGAGTGACATTGTTCATAAGTGGAAGGGCCCTGAAGAATAAATATAAACTGGTTAGTTTGCCAACTAGTTGATTAAAATCTAAATTCTTCTTACATGATTTGTTCAAAGAAAAAAGTTCCTGGTTAAGAGAAAGAAATAATTAGCTAAGTAAGACAGGATGGTGCAAATAAAACCACAAAAACCCAGTTTCAATCCTAAAGTAAATACTAAGACAAAAGGTAAAATTCTCCTAAACTGATTGGATCATATTAATATTATTTTTGGAGAGCTTATCAACCAAAAATTTATTTTGTTTGAAGCTAAAAGGGTTCTGAAACAATAGCTTACTCTGAGTAGATTGCTATTCTGAAATAAAAAACTTGCAGACTCAAGCACATTGATCATGTTATTCTAGAAAATAATTTAATTACTAATTAACTAAAAACTAATATAACTTACTTACTTGTTAATGTTTTTTTTTCAAATGTTGTTCTTGTCATTGTTCCTGTTTTTTTCTTTTTCTCTTTTTCTTTTTTCCTGTACTTAATATACATTGTCCTGATACTACTTTTCAACAAAAAATAACTGTAACTTCCGCCTAACCACAGCCACTTAACTTGACTAGCCTATGCTATTTTTAAGTAGCTGTGTTCCTGCTATTAAAATAACTATCTGTAACTATCTGTAAAAATACAGTAACTTCTGACTAACGAGGACTAAATAAATTGCTGTTGTTGTTGTTGTTACTTACCAGTTCTCATCTTTTTGAGCCTGAAAAGCTCGAGTAAATGACATTAAACTTGTTAAGAAAAATCAGATTAAATTACACATAAAATGCATATCAGTCTGTAATACACATTCTGTTTTCTCTTATTTAACTACAACAAAAAAAATATTAATTAATACAGTCACATATTCTCTAAAACCCTACAAATGTCACACTGTTGTGCCAACAGACGAGAATGTTCAATAAAAACTTACAGTTTGAATTCAGTTGTTTATCGAAGGGTCTAGCGATAAAACTACATCAGTGACTTTGTATGAAATGCTTAATTCTCCCCATGGTTGTAAAGAGATAACAGGGATAATATAAGGAGAATTGACAACTCCATCAAAAGTCATTTATGTCATTTTTGCAGTAGACCCTTCAATTTTGCATAGCATCTGCCAAACCAACACGGTGCTTACACAGGTCAATTTTCAGGGATATACTTCTTTAACTCTGGATTCTATTTCATGGAACACATAAACTGTATCCACCACAAGAACTTTTTTGTGCAACAGTGACTAAATAGCTATGTTTTGATCAATGTAAAATGTAAAAACCTTTGCTGGCTGAAGTTTTAAGCTGATTTCATTTCATATACAAGTCCTTTGTCAGAGCTCAAATTTTTGATGGAGAATATTTAAAGCTATCAACTTTTAGTTCAAAGGTAATAATTAGCTTGAGTGTACTATGTCTTGTACAACAGTGAATCAACTGTTACTAACAATTCATCCAGGATACTGAACAACTAAAACCTGAGCAGCATATGCATCAATATAGTTGTTCTCTGCAACTGCCCACACAGCTCTACAACAGGAGGAAAATACAGAATTTAAACAAGGTCAATAAATGAAAGGTAGCAAAACAAATCATAAAAATGAAAATCAAATGTTATCCATTGGGTTAAAAATGCCGAAATGTTAGTTTTAAACTTAAAGACAACTTTAAGAAAATATTTCATGAATTTGCTACCAATTATTTTTTTCCTGGTACTCCTTGTTTGAAACAACAAAAACCACTCCATTTACCTTTTTGCTAATTATTATAATCAATATTATTACTAATAATTAAAGGAGTACTAACATTCCCCAAAGTACTGGTACTCATTTACACAGCTGAGCTGACTGGAACAAGTCATGAAAAGTGTCTTGCTCAAGGACACAACACAGTGGTCTGACCAGGGCTAGAACTTGGGACTCTGGGATTACAGCCATACACACTATCCACTAGACCACTGCAACACAGACTCTCTAGAGAGCATCAGTTAAGTTCAAGAAATACAAGGCAATTCTTTGTGATCCAATTTACCTCAAGTGAGCTGCCACCATTTCATCGTATGGTTGTTCAAACCATCTCTGACATTGTGACTGGGCATCAACAAGCTATTACAAATTAATAACTAATTTAGTGCCAATGAAAAAAGTTTATAAAATGTAAAACTGTTCAGGTTAGTACAATTGATAGCCTATTCAGTCAACTTAAGGATGCTTTTAAATCATTGCCATCAGAAGCTTTGAAGGTGCTGAAGTTTTCAAAGTTTACATTTTGTTCTGATCGTCAAGGTCTCAAGGTCAAACAGTCAGCTTCTGAAGATGGTATCACTCTTTAGAATTAGTTTAATACATAAAATTGATTTTTTCTAAGTGACTATCAGAACAGCTACTTCCAATAGCCAGAACTGATTTAAACTATCATTT
The DNA here is from genome assembly GCA_026413305.1 of Hydrozoanthus tunicans. Classification (NCBI taxonomy): domain Eukaryota; kingdom Metazoa; phylum Cnidaria; class Anthozoa; order Zoantharia; family Hydrozoanthidae; genus Hydrozoanthus; species Hydrozoanthus tunicans. Next base: position 3,686 of record JAOBAT010093894.1, on the reverse strand, counting down.
TTTTCAATTTCAATAGAACTTTCTCTGGAAAATGTAAAATTAATAAACTGTTGATATTGACAAAATGCATTAGCAGTATGTACCATGAATAAAGGAATGTCATGATGCCATACCTGGAGCCTTGGGCTTGCAATATGGGGATGCCTGAAGGAAATTAATTCCTAAAACAAAAACATAGCATAAAACAAACAGTTGATAAATTTCTCAAAATTACATGAAACATACTTACCCCAACCCTAACCAATACTTCTTAAAGTGATTTCAAGAATTTTTGGTCACTCAAAAAGTGAGGTTTATTTCAGAAATAAAGTTTTAGAAATTCATTGACTGTCGAACACATGTTTTGTTGAAATCCTGTACAACTGTTGGACACCAAGACACTTTGTGGATATTTTGGTCAAAATGCCAGTTTGAGCATGGTTCCTATTTAAGGTAACCAAGCTTCTTCATGAAACCGAAGCAAAGCTTGTCCTGGCACCAGAGCTCTCAACTCTCATGCATTGAGCGAGAGATTCACGCATTTCAATGCAATCTCACGCTCTCACATGGACACGAACATTTCTCACGCATCTGCATTCTTCTGGTAAATAACTCTACTTTGGAGCTTTCAGAAGTACATAGGGGTATAAATATGCAACTTATTTCCAAGTTTCATCATTGTAGAAAACTGCCTTTCTGAGTGCACTAACAGGTTGCCTTATCTTTAAAGAATTTGGTGCATTTCCAGCGATTTGAGAAGTGCAAATTTCAAAAATTTTCCAGGGGAGCATACCCCCGGATCACCCTAGAATTTTGTGGTCACTCCCACAAGTATCTCACTCTTTGCAAATTTGAAAAGTTGAGAGTTCTGTGGCACAGTTAGTGAAGTCGAAATGATTATCATAAGAAAGACGCTTAATAGCATGTCTATTATTTCAACTTCTATAACTGTCCGAAGACAACCTTCACCTCAGTCTCATATAGACGCTTGACTACCTTTCAGGAATTGTGAAATGGACTAGTGAGGTAACAACAGAATAAAACCTCTGAAAATACCAAAGAATGGTTTTTGCAAGAGGCTGAGAGTATAATACTTTTAGTACAAGCTACTGAGATTTTAACAGTTTTAAAATAAAAATATAAAAGATATGACTTTTAAAAGTGCTGTAAGTACTTTTCATCATGAACCTTCATGAATTCAAGGAATCTAGAAATGGAAAGTTGCCCGTAATGCAAACTTGCTGCACTAGTCGCACCTCATGAAGACAACACGTGATTCTGAACCTATTTCATCCATATAGTATATGTTAGTTTGTAGAACAATCCAGTCTATACCAGTCCCTCAAAACCCCAACAAATACGCTCTCCTCTTCATAGCACTAAACTAGCGTTCAGTTTTTAAGATTTTACCCAAAATTATTTCCATGCGTTAAACCGTAAAGTTCCTTTTATATCTGGAATTCTTTCATCGTTTCATTCGAAGCCAACTCGGGAAATCAAACGTGTGGTTCAATGATCATGATTTTGCATGACACGAACTGACGAACTGTCTCGCCTCTCGGGCACGACTAACTAATAACTTACCCCTAGTGTGTAGCCATCCTTCGCTAACAGTGCTTCATCAATCTATATCATAACATTGAAATCGCTGTAAGTTCTGAGTGAATTTTCATTTTTCTTTGTTCTGAAAACAGATCAAATCGTAATAGCTGGTCATTTTACCGTTTCAAGGAACTGATTGAGGGTCATGTGCGCCATTTTGGATTTGAACGCGCGTGCGTTACGGGTAGTACTTCGTATATGATATTACGAAAGCCGAGCTGGGAAAATTTTATACGAGATGTTTTAAATGGCTTTATTCATCGTGTAAAGGGTTCATTAACGTCTTTTTCTTCTTTTTTTTGGACGAGAGACAAAATTCTAAGAACCACACCCTGATTGCTATCTTCAAGGGACCACACTCGTCAGATTTATCAGTCCAAAAGGCACCAGTTTGCGCAAGGCCAAGGGATTGGGGAGAGTAAGAAGGTGATAGCTAAATATGAACAAGAAATTAATTTCTTAAAGATACTTTGTCGGTTTAAACACTTCCCTAAAAAATAACATCCCGAAATAGTCCTGCAACAGTTGACAAAATTAGCATGCGTAAGTGAAAGGACACTGCTGATACGTTTTGCTGGCTTCGAGATCTCATACAAATTTAAAATACCTACGAGACGCGACGTAGATGGTTTTTTGACGGCTTAAATTTTGCCAACAGATAAACACAAATTCCGATAAAAAGTTGCGGAGTTATAGCTACTTGAAGTTGTCAATTTTGGCCCTGATATTTGATGTATTTAGTCCTCTTATTTCTATCGCTCGGCCAAATACTGCAATTGCAGCGTAATTTCCGGCTTCGTGACGCTTTTTGAGAATGAATCGATATCAACAAAAAAGCGAAAGGAAAAATAAAGGTGCGCAGGTTTATTTTTGTACTTTCAGGTTACACAGTACAATCAGCTTTATTATGGGGTCAAAACTTCTAGGTTATCACCTTTCTATTTCTCTTTGGGAAATATTTGTGCTTTCTTCAGTGGCAAAAAATAAATTTCCAAAGATTTTTCTTTCTTTTTTTTTGCTGCTGAAGAAAATAAACCGAATAAAGCTTCACTTTCATGCTTTCTAACTTTGTCTCAAAACAAGAGTGATTTGGACGCAATGTACCGCGCGGATTTATCATTCCTTGTGTGTTTTCTGTTGTACGAGTTGCGAGTGTCGTAAGAAAAAACTTATTTAACTCATACTCTCTTTTTTCAAATCCTGGCTAAAGGATTTTCGAAGCATAGGCTCTGTTTTTATGATCCCGGGTCAAAGTGTTGGCCCTTCCATCCCAGCTTTTTAAGGGAGGGGAAGAGGTAAAGTCTTGGGAGAGAGAGAGTCTTATTTTTGCTCGCGCGTCGTCGTGGCGGCTCTTTCGATTTAAACTTTGCCTCTCCCTTAAAAGACAACTGTTACACTGGCTACCTCCACCCGGGACAACTTGATTTGCAGTTTTTTACACGAGGTTTTGAGCCCGCGACAACAACAAAGGAATGAACCATACCCATGAGCGGCGGAACCGGGGGGGGGCAATAATTTGGTTGGGGGGTCCTCCCCCAAAAAAATTGTTGTTAACTACAATAACTTTTGAATGAGATTTTCAGATTCTATAACAAACTACTAAAATTTCAACTGTGGTCCCCCCGACTCCCCCCCCCCCCCCTCCGATAAGTTTTTGTTTTCGCCGCAGATGATACCAACTCTCCCCATTCACATTGACAAAGCTTGAAAGCTCTGTACCGGTTAAAACAAGGGTTCATTAACGTCTTTATAAACAAACAAGAAAAAGACGTTAATGAAACCTTGGGCTAAAATGTATATGGATGGTGCAGCGAAGAACAATCAAATTTATTTTTAGTATTTAGAAACTTACATTTACAAATGTTTTAACGAAGAACAACGTCTCAGACGGAAAAGATATTTCGCCCCGGCTATAGCCGACGTGTCTCTGTACCCGATAAAACCCTTCGATTCTAAACGAGAAACCATGTAAACAGTTAGCTGTTTATTGTAATCAATTTTATTACATGTTTACTCTGATTTTCGGTCAATAACCAAATTTCCAGCGTTCTGATTGGCTGAACTCAGGTCAATAAGCTACCGTACAGACTTTTTTGAGTTACGGA